>PVIA01003299.1:5521-173859 GCA_004024845.1 Tonatia bakeri
ATACGGTACCCCAGACTGGGCAAGGGGGAAGGAAGGACTGTGTGTGTTTGTGGGTGTTTTAAGGGACTTTGGGATTTTGGTAAAGACATTAGGTCACTACTTTAAGTTTGTATAGCACTAAATAAACGTTTCCTTTCCTTTTCACGAATCTCTGGCATTGAGAGATATCTTTCCTTTAAGGCGGCGGACAAGACGGACCCGAGTCTCTTTCAGTAAGAGCATCATCGTCCCAGGCCCCCCTTGTTTTGCTCTGTAACAATTCAAGCTCCAGAAATATCCTAACACGAAACTCCTTTGTAAGCATACATCTTTGTGCACATTTAAAACATGACATCCCTGGCTCTGTGACGGAAACATAATTTATTCTGTCTTTCTACAGGGTAGTTTCCAGAATCAGACTGTTTCTTGATTTGAGTTTGAAAACTGAAAGAAGAACATTAAGTCCTAATCTCCATCAACAAATTCCTTTCAGCCAAGAACTCCCAGGTTTCACTTTGTTCATTTCATTTCTGCAGGAATTTGGATAAGCTAAAAGAGACACTGTTTTCAACTCAGAATCTCCATCACATCCAATTGGAATGAATGTCAGATTTTAAAAAGGGAGGCAGAGATAATTTCCTTAAAGGCATATAATATGAAGGAAGGAACAGAGAAAGTATCTCAGAATTAATGGAATCCTGGATGTCGAAATGTTCATTTGTTTACTGAACAATTTTAAAGAAATTAAAAATGCAATTGGTTCTATCTTTTTTTAATTGGAGGTGAAACCAGGAGTTTGAGGTGTTCAGGTTAGCTGGAAACAAAGCTGCACTGACCTCAGTCTAAACAGAGAGTGTTAATGTGAGCAGCAAAAACAAAACCAGTTGATTATTTTTCATTAAATGCAAATAATGTTTTTGGCCAGTAGAGAGCTGAAGACAGACTAAAACTGCCTTTGCTGCTTTTAGCAAATAAAATCCTGTTCAGGACACAGAGTAGACTCACCACAAGTTTAGTCTCTTCAAAATCATGCGATTTATTTGGGCCCTCAATGTCATATAACTGGTCTGGGACCTTAGGGTAACATCTGAAAGGAATGTATATCAACAAATGCCAATGATAACTTTTAAATATCAATCCTTGAGAAATGATGGAAAGATTAAACTCCTTTTGTTGGTTTGGAGAGCAGCCTAACCTCTAATGCACCCTGTGATACTGATGTAATGGGATCAAGAGGTACGTTTCTCTAGCTTCCCTCCACTGTGTACCACCGATGTCAGCAAATTGGTCTGCAGAAGATGTGGGGTAGCTCTCATTTATGAATGAGCCATGGTTATCAGGTGGGTCCTTGGCTTTTCTGGGTTTTCTCAAGGGACAGTACTGCTATAGAGTGCAAAAGAAGGGAGTCTGAGAAACTTGGCATCCAGGAAGTTGACCCAAGTATTCATTCTGGCCTACTCTCAGTACACCTTCTTCCTGCAGCCCTGATAACTTATCCTTCAGCTTGTCCTTGAATAACTGCTGAGATGGGAAACTCACTGCCTCCTAAAATCTTCTATTACATCAAGAGTCTTTTTGGGCAGCTCTTCCCAATACTAAGCTGAAATATCAGTCATCTCCAATCAGTGTGGGACAAAATGAAAAAAAAGTACCCAGCTGAGATCATTCATACTTGTACCTTCTGCTCAGGCTCTGCTTTCAGGACCTTTATAGGAGTCCAAGATAGCAAAGAAGAAGGAACGGCATTGCCTGTGGGTCATTCTCAATGTGGGTGGTCCTCTGCTGAGGAGCCAGAGGCCCCAGAACAGCATACAAGGACTATCTACGAGACACAGGGAGAGTTACTGAGTGTAGTGAGTGTGAGATGTGAGACCTGGAGAAGTCAGCTGGTGCTGTGCTTATTGTACGGACTGTGCTTAAGGAGTGTGAATCCCACGAGATGCAGAAAGGTTTGCACTACACACTGCAGCTTTGCTGAAGAACAGTGAAGTAGATATGTGAGCAGAATTAGGCATCTGATTCCTGTCTATGCTTCAGTCATGCTTCCAAAACTTGGATGTTCTGCGTGGATGTTGCTCTGATTCTGTAGACATGAAGGTCAACTCTGTCTTGGCAGAAGAGTGATGTGACCAGGATTGTTTGTGAGGGGAATCACTCCGCATGCCACTGGAAATTCAAGGCACACCTCAAACATAATGTTGAGAGCCACAGCTTTATTCATCTGCTTATCTATTCATTCATTCAACAAATATTTGTAGAAAACCTACTTATGTTGGGTGTTATTTGTCCTCAGAGTTGGGGACAGGACAGGGAGCAAAGCAGATATATCCTCATCATCTTGAGGCTCAACATTTACCTAGAGGAAGTAGCAATAAACAAACAGTGGTACATTTTATAAGGACACAGCAGGCTGAGGGGCAAGGAGAGGAGGGTGAATGAGGGAGGCCTTTTTACAGAGGATGGTCAGCTAAGAAGAGCCCGGAAGAAGAGTACTTCAGCAGTTCCCTTCAGAGGAACTGCAAAGGTGGAACATTTGTGATTTGCGAACATCTGTGACAGGAATATGTTGACTTGTCAAGGACCAGCAGCAAAACCAAACCAAACCAAACCAAAATGAACCAAAATAAAACAAAAACAAAAACAATTGTTCTGGAAGAGAGTGAGCAAGAGGAAAGATCATGAGCCAGAAGGTCGGAGAGGTAATGAGGCTCTGATCATGTCTCTCTGACTTTGTAAGATAAAAGCTATTGGAGAGTTTTGGCAGAAAAGCCATATGACATGACTTGCATTGTGAGAGAATTACTCTGTATGTTCATAGAAAAACTCAGGTTAGGAGAGCAGAAAGGGAACGGGAGTCTCCTGCAATAATCCATGCAAGAGATGATGGTGGCCCAGAGCAGGCTAGTCTGGGCCATCTTCAGCTGCAAAGGCCTATAATGGTGACTACATCTAGCTGAGCATATTGTCATCTGAATGCAATAAGTGTTCTCCTAAGGAAGAAAATGAGAAAGGATATAGGCTAGAGAGCTGCAGGGCCTGAGACGGCTCCTGTGTGACCCCAGGTCTGGATTTGGGTCTTCAGAATTATTTTCCACCAAAAGGCATGAGGATTCTTGTTCTCAAATTTTGGTGTAGGAAAACTATTAATGAGTATGGAAGATATTGTTAAAGGTTTTATATATATATATATATATATATATATATATATATATATATGGTTGCTTTCAAAAATTACAGTAAGGCTAGTATTAAAAGGAAAAAGGAGACATTTTGAAAAGATCCTATCAACCAACTGAGCTTGAAAAAGAAAATAATGGGTACCTGAAACAAGTTGATTTTGTAGATCATTAATTCATAACAATATTTAAAAGAAGAAAGTTAATATAATGTGTGTAAAAGAAGAACACACAAATTAGGATGTGTTTAATTGTACTGCTTTTGATAAGTAGAAGAAAGTGTTTGTGTTTTTTTTTTCAATGAGGCATATATCTGCTTACAAAGCATAGAGTTGTATTTCTCACTATCTCTGTAGATAAGAAAGAACAAACACAGGAAACCATAAATAAACCAGCATCGCCCCTCAAACACAGGCAGTGTACCATGGAATAAGTAGTTAGAGGGAAAGCCACACAGTTGATTGTTCTCATAGTTGTGCACAGTAAAAATTACACGAGAATCCAGCAGTGTCCCCTGATGATTAATTAGCCAACCAGTGCACGTGCTCCATCTCTTCTGGTAGATGGAACCTTAAGATGACCCTACTAATTATAATGCAATATTGATAAGCCATACATAAGTTTCCCATTAATATTTATAGACTAGGCCAATTTATCATAATGACAGAACAATCATTTAGGTATTTCCAGCCATAAGAAACTTTTAGAAATACATCATTTCTGGGAAAGTTTCAAAAAATTAAGTATTTGAATTTGGATATTGTAAGACAGGGGCTTAAAAGTCTGGGTGTAACAACTAGAACTTCATTATCAAAGGGAACTCAGCTACTGATTTGGTCTGGGTTACTTTAGACTATACAAACTTGTCCTAGATCAGAATCTGTGATCACTTCTGAAGTGGTATGCATGTGTGTAGTTTGGGATCTGCTAACATTATTAGTATCTAATAGAATTAGTGGAGCATATGTGGATATAAAAAAATAAAGGGGATAAAAATATTATTCAAATGTACAGAATTCATAATTCCACCTGGTGAGGGTTTTAAAATGTGTACACAAATTCTTTTATACTTTCCCTTCAAAAAGTAGAAACTGATTTCCCTCCCTTTAAGTGTGAATGCTGCTTAGTAAGTTGTTTTTAATGAAGAGAATGTTACTGTAATAATGATATGTAACAGATGACACCAGATCACAAGAGGCATTGTAACTTTTTCCTTAGTCTATCTTGAATAACATTTTCTGAGGAAGACAGCTACCATGTTGTGGGACACTCATGCAGTCCTATGTAGAGGTGCACATGGCTGAGAATGGGGGTCTCCTTCCAACAGTCAGTGAGGAATTAGGCCTCATGTCAACAATCATGGAAGTGAGCTGTCACACAAGCAAATCCTTCAGCCTTAGCCAGGCCTTCATATGATGCAGCCCTGGCTCCATCTTGACTATGACCTCAGGAAAGACCCTGAGCCAGTACTACCCAGCTAAGGTTTTTCTGAATTCCTGACCCATAAAAACTGTGACATAATGTGTTTATTTTTTTAAGCCATTAAGTTTGGGGGATAATTTAATATGTAGATATAGATCACTAATACACGAAGATAGGGCAAAGGGGCTTTGAATGGTATTGTTCTGGCAATTAAGGATTTGACCCAGAGGAGGTGCATTTAACTTCTATGCTTAACCCATTAGCCAGCATTGGCCAAAGGATCATGCCAAATTGCAAGGGCCAGGGAGTCTTCCAGTGTGTGTAGGCAGGGAAGGAGTGTGAGAAACTGTGGTAAACCTCCACTACAAAGCATTTAAAACATTAAAGAGAATCTTATATACAAGGTGTGGCATAAGTAGATCTATAGTTGTTCATATATAAAGTAATACAATAATTATCAAATAATAATATAAGAATAAACTCTGTTTCTCCCAAACCTACTTTTGCCCCTCCCAGTATTTGACCTGTGCTTTCAATTAAATGTTTAGAAATTTTGATTAAATGGGTCTGTAATAATGTATAAATATTATGACATCTTAAATTTATTTTATTCATAATTGTGAAAGAGCACATTAGAAATGTATAGTTAGAAAAAATAGTGATTGCTAATATATAAAAATATTTTTTGTTTGTTAAAATACTAAGATTAATAAGCTTTTTGTTAAATCTAAGATGTACAAGTATAATTAGTCTTCTCTTTGCACAAAAGCCCCATGCAGTTTAAAGAATATATCAGCCTAGTGAAGAGGTAGATGGATAAGTGATATTCTGGTGCTCATAAAGATGAGAATAGTAGGTTCTGGAGGACAAGACACTGCACCATAGAGAGTTTTTAAGTAGAATCATTAAATAGGAATGAGTGGCATACCTGGGAAAGAAGGTGGCCAACATGGGCTCACCAAGCCCATTTCTCTACTAATTAAGTTTAGCAGAACATATGCAAAAACTATTTTTTTTACCCTTGCCTTAAATGATGTATTAATTCATAGCTAAAATGACACCCAAGGATCATCAACCTGGCAGGATATATTAACATGTGTATCTCATGTGTCTGTAACTGTCCCTCTTCTGATAAATAACTTAAAAAACAAAGAAGCCCCCCTAGCTGGTGTAGCTCAGTGGATTGAGCACCAGCCTGTGAACCAAACAGTTGGTCATTGGGTGGACTCCCAGTCAGGGCACATGCCTGGGTTGCAGCCAGGTCCCCGGTAGGGGGTGAGTGAGAAGCAACCACACACTGATATCTCTCTCCCTTTCTTTCTCCTTCCTTTCCCCTCTCTCTAAAAATAAATAAATAAAATCTTTAAAAAACACACAGAAGAAAATAACACAAAACCCAGGGGTTAGTTAGTCTGGTGTATCACTAGATCATTATTCGAAGTGATCCTGTTAGACTGGCAAATGTTCTGAAGTCAGGATGAAACAGTGTGTTCACTGAGCCTTTAGAGAGGCTCTAGTACAGAGGAACACTTGATCTTCTACCATTTTTTTCACAGCCTGCTTTGTGGCCAGCACAGTAGAGGACCTTGAAATCTCTTTTTCCTTCTCTCCTGTCTGACTATAGATGAACAGGGCCCAGAACTTGTCTTCTGTAGCCACACTGGCCATCTTACAGTGTATATGTGTATACATCTGTGTGTTCTGGCTTTGCTTTTAAATTAATGAGTGAGTTAAGACAGGCATACACTATTTCCCAGTATCTTCAATATATGAGGGATGGGAGAGAGCTGAGGTCACCATTCAGCCTGGGAGAACCAACATGAGTTCTCTATTCTGGTTTAGATCAAAGAGGCCTGCATTTTGTCAATCTTGGGACACATGCCCAACATTAATAAAGCCTTTTCATTTTTATATTCCTCTCTTTTTGTCTAAAACCATTGGACAGAACCCTGGAAGGGAAGAGGGGTAAGTCTTAGGTCTCAATTCCCAATAACTCCAGATGGAATATAAGTCCAGAGTGTGATGTAGCTGCTGGCAAAACTGTTATTTTAGGTGGCATTGCTAGAATTGTGCAAAGTCCAGAAAAGCACAGTGATAACCCTTTATTTGGCAATGGATAAGATGATAGAAAAATAATGCTTGCTTCTGAACTCCACGCTGAAAAGAGATGACACACAGAGTGGCAATCAGGACAGTGAGAAGCTGAATGTCACGTGAGGGGTGGTAGAGGAAACTGTGGTTATGTAACCTGGACTGTAAAGAGACATATTGATGGCCTGGGGAATTTGATAGGTCATGGGAGCATGGGTGTGGACAAAGCCAGCTCCATTTAAGGGTAGAGAACTAGACCTGAGATTTGGCTCTGCCAAGAAGATAGTTTCAGAGCAAAGAAAACTTTTCTAATTCAGTTGTCTTACATGGCATTCATTCTCTGGCTCATGAGGTAGTGAGACTATCATTGAAATTGGGCAAAAAGAGGCTTGACAGTCATTTTTAAAGGCTGAAGCCAAGGATTCTGACTTGCAATAGATTGAACTAGTAGCCTCCAAATTCCTTCCTTACCAAGATTCCATACTCCTGAATCTGACTAACCCAAAGATAGAAGCCCATAGGTTAGCCAAATATAACTCTTTA
Organism: Tonatia bakeri; assembly: GCA_004024845.1. Classification (NCBI taxonomy): domain Eukaryota; kingdom Metazoa; phylum Chordata; class Mammalia; order Chiroptera; family Phyllostomidae; genus Tonatia; species Tonatia bakeri. The sequence continues at coordinate 12,733 of PVIA01003299.1, forward strand.
TCTAATAAAGAGAATGTTGTTCTATATGGTCAATATAATTAATATTCACCAATATTTAGTTCTTCTCTACTTTCAGTTACACAGAGGTTATGAAGTCTATTCCTTAAAGTTACATATGGCCTCATGACTAGTGCTTACCAGTTCTTACATGAATGAAAATAATGTCACTTCTGAGCCAAAGTGATCAACTGCAGATGCTTGATCTTCTGACTCTTTCTTCATCTGCAACAGGGACAAGTGTTAAGATGGAGCAGCCAAAAGTAGGAAGTCATTTGCATCACTAAATATAGAGGTGAGCTGTCCTCAAGAGTCACCTGTGTCTACAGCATACTTCATTAGAACAAGAAATTGGCTTTTGATGGTAAGTCACTGACATTTTTAGGTGATTTGTCACAGCAGCAAAATTTAGCCTGCCCTAACTAATATACTTTGGGAGCAGAGGGCATGTGAGTTTAGAATAGGAAAGAAACTGGAGAACCTGGTGAGATAAGGAAAATGAAAAGCCAAAAGCCAGATTTCGTGAGGCTGTAAATATTCACACAGCATTGGAACATTGTACGCAGTTCTAAAGTTCCCTCTGAGGCCCTAGATAAGTCACCTTAACTGTTCTATGAAAAATATCTCATATGAACATTTTGGAACTAATACGGCTATAGTGAATAGATAGCAAAATGAAGTTAGCCTAGGCTCCTGGGGTTCCCACCTTTGTTCTGTGTAAAGACCAAAGACTTTCCCTTTGTGAAGAAAAACCAACCCCATTGTGCCTACAAACAAAATCATATCTGGGTCTATGTAGAATCTGCTAATTTTATAAACTAGTTCCTTCTAAAGAATGGTCTTTTGGACTTCTATCTTCTCACCAGGACATGGCATGGTGAATGGGTTGCATAATGGATGTATTTCTTTAGAGGACAATCAAACAACCTGTAGCTGCTGTCACTCAAATAACACTCCCAGACACTTTATTGACAGCCCTGGGCTGGAGAGGAAAGGCAGCATTTCTCTTAGAAGCTTGTTTTATATCAGGGCTTACCCTGTGCCCCATGGCTTTGGGTAAGCTTTGATCACTGTGACATTTCCACAAACACAGAATGAATGAGGAAGAAGACGGTTATGTTTTTAACTTGATCTACACTGATGAGAAAAAAAAGGATACACAGTTTTTAGCACAAAGATTTCCTTTTCTCCTCTTATTCAATCAACTGTCAGCTTTCTCTTTAAAACATAGGTTCAAAATAGTTATATATTTTGTTTACTTTTTATCACTCCCTATCATATAATTAAGATTTGATGGCAACAGTCACTTATGACTTACTTAGTTCAGTAGAGCATAAGTCCAGAAAGCAGGCTACCTGCCTTCAAAATTCAGTTCTCTGCTTTCAACTTTTTAGCTCTGTGGCTTTGGGCAAGTTACTTCACTATGTGCTTTAATTTTTTCATCAGTTAAATGAGTATCATAATAGTATCTACCTTGTAAAGCTGTTGTGGGATAAAATGTGTTAATATATGTGAAACATTTGGAAAAGTGCTTGGCATAGGGTAAGTATTCAAGAAGTAGTATTTATGTTTTGCTAAGTTCTTGACTGGCAGCCAACTAAATTCCAAAAACTGTGAACAGTCTCTGTGTGCTCAAGTGTAGGGGGCTTCCAAAATAAAGTAGTTCATGGGCTTCCCCTAATGGCCCTAAAAGTCCATTAGAAATAAAAAATAAATAAACTAAGCAATAACCCAAGGATTATGAATAAGAAGAAGTTAAGAATGAGCAATGGATCTTAATTAAAACAAAAGAAGAATGGGAAATAGAAAACTGACATTATCTGCCACAGTGATGGTGTCAAATAATCACCTCTAGCTATGGGGATGCTGGGAAAATTGGTTCCAATGGCCAATGAGATGAAAACAGACATCTGCAAGGGCTTCCTGGCACGTTCTGCTTCCCTGCTCTAAGTGCCACACCTTCTTCCTTGTCTCATCTTCCTCCTCTTTCTTAGAAAAGAAGATTGTCTGTTTCCAATTAGCAAAGGCCACAAGAATTTCAGACACTTTGCTCCTGACAGTCCTTAGCCTCTGAACCATGACTGGGTGAGTGAGGGAAAACAAACAAACAAAACTGTAATACTTTATGCTAGCGAGTATGGAGTGGGTCTTCCTATCTGTGGCAAAACACAAATCTTAACTAATACAGTAATCATGGCTCCTGTGAAAATGGACATATGTTTCAAAAATGGAAAAACAAAAGAGGATCATGAAAACCATAGAGCAATCACTGATCTACCAATTTCTCTCTCACATCATCTTCTAAAAAACTATTTGCAGGATATGGAAACTGCAAATAGTGCACAATTTAAGGCACAGACAACCCAATATCAAATAGTAATGCTGGTAGCTCAATCAATTCCCCCAGAAACCAAAAATAAAGGATTTAAAGATGATAGATAGATAGATAGATAGATAGATGATAGATAGATAGATAATAGATATAAAAGCTAATTAAGAAAAAGCAAAAATTGAAAAAATATATATGCTTAAAGTAAGAGGAAGGTAAGATGAAAAACAACCAATAAAGTCTCCTTAGAGATTACAAATATTGACAGGACAACAAATTCATTAGGCATTCTAAAAAATAAGGAGAAAGAAATCACACAGGATATGAATATATATGTATGTATGTGGTCATATATATACATATACATACAAAGTGGAAGGAGGATGGATACACACACACACACACACACACTCATTCTCCAAAATGGAAAAATTGAAATTGCAAACAGATGATGGAAAAGATTAAGGAGAGAAAATTATCAAAGAAATAATGCAAAAGGACACATTTTAGGAGGGAAAATTAGCAAGGACACAGATAAACCGTTGTTTTTTTCTTGCACCTTCATAATGTCTAAAGTTAGAGATGTGATAAAGCTAATACACTCATAAATAGTCTGAAACATAAACTTACATAATTCTTTTGAAGATCATTTGACATTAAGAACCACAAGAAAAATAATTTCTATTAACCCAGAAATCCTATGTGCAGAAATAATTCCAAAACAAGAAAATTTACATATGTAAAAATGCTCTCTATAATTCTAATATAATAACAAAAAAGCTGGAAACAACTTTAAAATGTTTAATAAGAAAGGATTGGAACAGAAACTCAAAGGGAAGAACTGCAAGTAGCCAATGAACAAATATGTTATAAAAAAATTTAAATTACAGATACAGTGACATCAGTTTTGTCTATTGAATTGGAAAAATTTTAAAAGAATAATGTCCAATGATGTCTCAGATGTGGGTAAACACAATTTCATGCTCTAATAATAGAGTGAGGACTGACCATTTCCAAAATTATTTTTAAAAACCTTTGTGATAAAATGCATTTCTTTTGACTTGGCAATTTTACTTCTGGGTATTTAACATTGGAAAATAATGCAGTGATTGATCAGACAGATGTATACACATGGGGAATTTTATTAAATGATATTCATAGTAGCAAAATACTAGAAACAATGTGTGTCCTTCAGTAAAGAACTGAGGCACTAGGGGAGTTACATTCTACAATGGTACACATAGGTTTAGCAGCTCCGCCTGGGTTCACAGTCATGCTTTATAAAGTTCAAAATTCAGGTAATGAGTAGTATGTCTTCTATGATTCTATTTTGGAGAGTATATATCATATTTAAAATGTAAATATGTATGTTGAAAGTGGAATTATACACAACTTAATTGTAATAGTTGTTATCACAGACTTCTAAAACTTTTAAGGATTTTTTTTAACTTTCAGAATTGTTAAACATCTTCTTGCCAATGCTTTACCATTTGAATCACTAAAAAATAAACATGGCCATTTTTCTAGGGATAGGAGAAGGAAATAAAGAATGCTTCCCCACTGCCATCCTCCCAGCCTCAATTGCATAGAGAGCAGAGAACTGAGTCCTCTCTTCAAGCAGGTGTGCTTGTTACCCAGGCATCTCATCAGTGCCAGATCAAGACCAGCCATTGAAGCCCAAGTCATCACTTTGGAAGGTTTCCTCTTTGTAATGACCCTGTGTAGGTTTGACTCATTTACTTAGAGGTACTTTTTATAACTGGTTTATCTTGGAGTGTTCATCAGGACGTTACATAATTTAAAGTGAGACATCCTTTGCTAAGCTTTCCTAAGGCTTTTAGGACTAACAGGAGCATTTAGTAACACATATTTTAGATTTTCCAGCTTAGAATTATTGCTACAACATAAAAATCTTGGGTCTTGAACACATTCTATTGATAAATTTATGTTTTCATTTCTTAATTGTCCAAATATTCTTTTACTTTGCTTTTGTGCCTTACACTGTCAGGAAATGAAGATACCATGGCATTATGGGTTGAATTGTGTTCCCCTCAAATTTACATACTGATGTCCTAGCCCCCATTACCTCAGAATGTGACCTTATTTTAAGACAGAGACTTTACAAGGATAATTAATATAAGATGAGATCATTAGAATGGGCCTTAATCCAATGTGACTGGTGTCCTAATCAAAAAGAAATTTGGAGACAGACATGCACACAGGGAAAAATGCCTTGTGAACATAAAGACAACCATCTAAAAGTCAAGGAAAGGCCTGAAACCATCCCTGCTAACACCTTGATTTCTGAGTTTTCTCCTCCAGAATTGTGAGAGAATATATTTCTGTTTCAGCCACTTAGTTTGTGGTGATTTCTTTCTACCATCCTAGCAAGCCAGTACAGCTGGTGATCAGATTTGGGGCTCACCCTCAGGAAGCTTCCTGTGTATAAGGGAGAATAGCAACTGAATTGACACAGGATGAAAGTTGGCATGATATGAAACAAGCAGGATGACCCACTCCTCAGGTAGTTATCATGCCCAAACAGCTGTCCAGCTCTCCAGAGGATGGAATCTGGATTTTAGTGTGGCCAAGTGTCTTTATGTATTACTCTTCAGCTAAAAGAAGACCAGCTTTACTCTAGGTGTCAGAGAGTAAAGCCATAAAAGCATCATCACTTCACACTTAAAAACTAAGTTGAGAAAAATATTATTCCTTGAGGATTGGGTGAAGGATTAAGCCAGAGCAGTGTGTAACTGATAAGAGTAGGCAGGCATGAACAGAGTAGGAATGATAGACCAGCTAAAGAATGTCACCAGGGCTGAAAGTCCTGGATGCCTAACAATAGGCTAGCATCCTGGGGCCTTAGCCTTTTCTCTCCTAGCATGTCATTAGTCATGCAGATTAGACCCCCTTAGAGGAGGAACAAGAGGACATAGAATAACCTCATATGACTCCCATACAAGGACAAGAGATGGCAGGACAGGTCTTGAAAAGTCAGCTTAAAGGAGGAACTGTTAGCCCCTTTAGCTAAAACAATACCGTGTCAACACCTGAGGTGGCCCTTTGAGCTGCCCACTGCATTTTTTTTTCAAGTGTACTTTCTCACTTTGCTTGCTGAAGAAACTTTCTCTAGAAAACTCTTTCACTAAAGTTCTTGGCTCTTAACTCTTTCTCAGTTGAACTCAAGAACTGTGGCTCTTTGTTACTGCCAACAGAACAAGCCCTTTGAGTTTTCTTTCAAGGCATTCCTTCTACACACCAGTTACTTCAAGGTTAAAGTGCAGTAAAACTGACCCAGAGATGGCTTGAGAAATGCCCAGTTGCTGTCCCCATCCCTGTCCAGTCAGTGCCAGGTTGGAGGCCACAGGCACCTACCTGAGTGTCAAGTCTCAGCAGCAGAAACTGAAGTGTACCTCTTGGGTAATTTTCATGGTTTATTTGTAGTAAGGATCCTGTAAATATGCCATGTGGCCATATTTTCCTCTTCCTATGAGTTGCTTGGGACTTCAGAAATACCTTTAAGACCCCTCAAAAACGTATGGAACCTTAAAGTGCACATTCTATGCTTTATTGTATTACTTCTATCCCTTTATCCCACACTGACCTGCACTTCAATCCATAGTAACAAGTGTTTATGTGAAGAAGGGCACGGGCATTTCTTCATGTGAAGGGGAACATGAATGTTTGTTATTTATGTTGAGAGAGGCATGGATATTTAAATTCAAATAGATAATTTAATAGACTCATAACCACTCTAAGATATTTTGTTCAGTTATTTAAAATGATATACCACCATGGATAAATATTTATATTTATTCATATTTAATATTTTATTTGTTTCATGTTAAGAAAAGGAAAGCCCAAGGTGCCCTTCTCTTTCCAGCTATGTCTCCTTTAACTTTTGATATGAAACAAACTAGGAATGGCTCCAGCAGCCCCTGAGAACAACTCCAGGGTCACTCTAGGGAACAGAACCAGGCTGCAGGTCCAGAGAAGGGACATCCAGCAAAATGTCTTCACCTCCAACCCCAAAAGTTTCATCTCATTATAGAAGTAGACTCTTGAAAGTGCTGGATCTTGGTGTCTAAGTCAGGCCCAAGGACTTGCAAACTAACAGTTACAACAATGAGGCAGAGGCAGAGTTACTGGAATAGACACTTTCACCAAAACACAGATGAAAAGAAAGAACTTGAAACCACTGAGATCCTGCTGGGTCCCTGCAGCCATCCTGCTGTAGGACCAAGACAGTGCCCAATCAGAGGCTGGTTCTTTGGGGAAGTATATCCCAGTTCACTGCTCCCACAAGCTCTTGATGTGCTTTCTTCGACACTCTTCCCTTTGTGTTTGCAGCTGAGTAACTTTCTCATTCTGAATCCTGCCCACAGATATTGAGGACCTTTTCCTGTAAGTTTTATAGTCTCAGTCTCTGCTACAGCAATGTGGTCAATTAGATCTTTTGAATAAATCTCCTCACTGGACAAACAAAACAACAGATAGAAGAAACACTTTCTCCACTGTAAGGCTGAGCTAGTGCAGTAGTTAGGAATCCAAAGAATGATTTGGAATTTTCAGGGGCCAATCTGGGTTTTGTGAGATCTTAAACTTACAGAATTTGGAGGACATCCTTAAGAAAAAGAACACTAAACTTTAAAAAACAAAGTATGGTTCAGCTTCTTGGAAAAAGCCCATGCAAATGAAGAATCCTGAAATCACATTTGTGAGTTTCACAGTAAATCTTCATCTAGAAAGCAGTAAACCTAGAAATCAACTGTGTCCTTTGAAATGGCATTAAAGATATTGATAAACTGTATACATACTTAAATATGCATATTGAAATACCTAAGATAACCATTAACAGCATAGACATAGGGTGTATATCTTTAAAAAAAGTTGAGGGATAACAATGGAATCAGATTTTAAGGCACTTCATCCAAATTAAGCCATAAAAGAAGATAAAAAAGAAAGATCTAGATGATAAAAACTGCAGAGCAATACTGTAGCCATAAATTCTAATCACACTATATAGTTAACCTTTAAATAACACAGGGTTTAGGAGCTAGGACCCACATGTAGTCAAAAATCTTGGCACAATTTTTGACTCTTCGGCACAACTTCAGTTGTCCCTTGAATCCCATAGGGGATACCAAAATCTGAAGAAATTCAAGTGCCTCATATAAAATGGTGTAGATCAGTATATACAGTCAGACTTCTACACCCATGGACTTCTAATTGTGGTTGGAAAATATCACTATTGATCTGTGGTTGGATGAATCTATGGAGATGAAACCTGGGGAAATGGAGGGTTGCTGTATATTTTTGAAAAACATCTGTGTAAAAGTGTACTTTTGCAGTTCAAACCCATGTTGTTCAAGGATGAGCTGTAAATATAAATGGACAAAAACCTCCCCTAAAATATATTAACTATCAGTCTGTGTAAATAAAAGAAAAAACAAATCCAGCTATAATGTTTATAGTAGATATAGAATAATTGAAATCAAAAGATAGACTAAAATACATAATAAAATAATAACTTGAGGAAAAAATCTAAATTTAAATATTACCAAGAGCAGCCTCAAATATATATAAAACAAGAATTGCCAGGACAAAGAGAAATGGATAAATCTACCTTATAGTTAAAGAACAGGGCCAAGGCAGGGGGTATGATATACTATTACCGAAAGGAACCCCACTAGGTTCGCTATGCCCATCGCCAGAGGAAAGATATTTCTCAATGCCAGAGATTTGTGAAAAGAAAAGAAAATGTTTATTTAAAGCTATACAGATTTAAAGTAGTGACCTGGGAACAGCATGGATGGAAATGGAAAGCATTATGCTAAGTGAAATAAGCCAGGCAGTGAGAGACAAAGATCATATGATCTCACCTTTAAGTGGAACCTAATTAACCAAACAAACAAGCAAGCAAAATATAACTATACACACTGAAATTCAGAACAATCTGAAAGTAACCAGAGGGGAGGTGGGAGGGGATAATTGAGGGAAAGGGGGTAAGTGTTTTCAGGAACAACTATAAAGGACTCAGGGACAAAGCCAAGGTGGGGTGGAACCAGGGGAGGGAGGTGGGGATGGCTGGGGTTGGGGGAAGGTGTTGGAGGGTAAATGCAGACAACTATACTTGAACAATGATAAGACAATTAAATAAGTAAATAAATAAATAAAATTGCTAAAAAATAAAAATTCATAAAAACTCATATTTTTTTCAGAAAAAAAAAAAACCTGTGGTTCATTTACACAATGGAATACTACACAGCAGAAAGAAAGAAGGAACTCTTGCCTTTCATGACAGCGTGGATGGAACTGAAGAATGTTATGCTAAGTGAAATAAGCCAGGCAGTGAAGGACAAATACCATATGATCTCACCTATAAGAGGAACTGAATCAACAAAACAAATGAGCAAAATAGAACCAGAGGTATGGAAATGAGGAACAGACTGAAAATGACCAGAGGGGAAAGGGGAGCGGGACAAGGTGGAAAGAAGGGGAAGGAACTAGTCCAGGAATGTGTGTGAATGATCCATTTCCATCAACAATGGTGGAAGACTGTGGGAGCAGAGATAGACTAGGCAGAGGAGGGTAAAGAGGAAAAATTGGGACAATTGTAATAGAATAGTAATTAAATTTTTTTAAGTTAAAAAACATAAAATTTGACCACATATTGATCATAAAGCTATCTTTGAGAAATTTCAGAAAGTTTGTTTTGTACAGAGTACATATTCTAATCAAAAGATAAATTACAAATAAATAGCAATGATAACTTCAAACTTGTTTTAAAATTATAAAGACATTTCTAAATAATTCATGGGACAAAGAAGAAATAAAAATGAAAATTAGAAAATATTTATAAATGAATATAATTAAATTACTATGTATTACTTTAGTAGGAGTTAAAGGGAAATTTATAGCCTGAAATATTCCTGGGGAAAAAAGGCTCAATGTTGATGAGCTAAACATTCAAAACATGAAGTTAGAAAATGATGGCAAAAATTACAGGAGAAAAAGAAATAATATAAGAACAGAAATTAGTGACATGAAAGAAAATATAAAGAAGATAGGCAAAGTCAATTTAAAAATGTTAATAAAATAGATAAATATTAGGTGATATTAATCAAAAAAGAGAAAAAGCACAAAAATGAGAATTGAATGAAATTTAAATACAAAGAAATGTAACTACAATATTGAAGCAATGAATTAATGACAAAGAAATATTACAAATACAATAAACAATGATGTATCTAAAAAACTACAATTTATTAAAATTGTTCAAGAAGAAATAGAAAACATTACTAGTTGCTAATATTCTTTCACAAAGGAAATATCAGACCTAAATGGCCTTGGAATTGATTTCTATCAAACATCAAAGAACAAATAATTTTACCTCACAGATATTCTTCTGAAGAATAGAAAATGCAAAACACATTCTAACTCATTTTATGAGGTCATCTTATGCCTGATGCTAAGACCAGACAAGGAACCTCAAGAAAATAAAACTACATTTTAATTTCCTTTGTAAATAGAGATGAAAAATTCTAAACAAAATACTATAAAGAACTCAACATACTTTAAAGCAAATGTGTAACAAACATCTATCATGACTACTTTAAGTTCATCCAAGGAGTACAAAATTGGTTTAATTTTTAAAATCAATTAATATGATTCAGCAGCTTAAAGAAGAAAGACTAAATGTTTGTGTTTATAGATGCAAAAATCTGTTTGATAATATTCAACATTCATTCATGACTTAAAAACAAAACTATACAAAATAGTAAAAAGCAAAGAATGAACTTGATAAAATGCATGAACAAAGCCTACAGAAAATCCTGTGTAAAGGTGTTTAAAATCTACCTTTAAGATCAGAAAAATGTCAAGAATGCCTACTTTTACCTTTTCTGTTCAGTAATGTGCTAAAGAGCTTAGCCAGTGCAATAAGAAGAGAAAAAAAACCAGAAAAGTTGAAGAGATTGGAAGGCAACAGTCAGACGTTTCATTATTTGCAGCTGTTAAAACTTTCTACATAGAAAACCCAGAAGAACCTAGAGATATACTATTAAAGTAGAAAAATTTACTACATTTGTTGGAACAAAAAAAATCAATATACAAATCTATTGTATTACTAAACACCAGCAATATGCAACTGTAAAATATAATTTTAAAAAGATACTACACTGAAAATTATACAGAAAAGCAAAAGATGATGAAGACAGTACTCAGGATGACCACTACCTGGTGAGACTAGGTGAAGTGCAGTTGAGCGGGAGCACACAGAGGCTTTCTAATGCATGTGTAAGAGTTTGCTTCTTAGGCTGAGTAGATTTTATTTTATTTTTTTTTGTTTCAACTATACAGATATTCTTTCATGTATAACTTATTTTTGCAATTATTTTTATTAAAAAAGTGTATACTCTTTTATGTGTGATATTGTTTGCAATTACTTTTGTTATTTAAAAAACAGCACAATACATCTGGTGTTGTAACAATAGTCTTAGGCATACAAATATATGGTATTTGTTGTGGGGGCTATAAATGACAAAAGAAAAAGCTGGAAAGAATTTTTACTCTATTCCAAAGAAACAGCTGTATATTCCATCAAGAAACAATAGGTATACATACAAGCAAATGATTGACTAAATTATACCTATGTTTTAGGAAGCTAATTGAGAAAGTACTGAGATGACTATTTTGGAACTTTAAGAATGACTTTCTATGCCTCTTGACATACTTTGATCATTTTCCAGAAGTTAAAGCCTTCTCTCCTCAGTTTTCCCAAGCTTTATGGTGTGAGGGGTCAGGGCACTGCTCAGTTATGAGATATTTTGTTACACAGAACTCCTTCTTGTCCTTTAGCAAAAGGCTAATAAGATGAGGTAGTCTTGTAGGACAGTACTTGTTCTACCAGCCTATAGCAGGAAGGACTGACCCCCATACCACCCCTCAGTGTAGACAAGGTTTGACCTTCTTTAGGATTCATTCTTGCCTTGTCTCTCTATCCCTGCCTTGGCCCAGAGTCTAGCATTTTGGGGGCCCATACTCTGTCCCACATTTGCTCTTTGAATGGAAATAGATTTGGTCCCCCTATTTTGATCCTGGTCACCTGCTATCATAACCTCGCTTTGTCACTCTCCTTTCTGGAGAAAGCCCAGGTCTCCAGTTCCCCCACCCTAGGCCACCAATATAACTGACATTCCCTGGTCACACCCCAATCACACCTATCCAGGGTTTCAGCTCTCCTGTCATTAGATAAAGGCTTAGGTCCTAATCAGTGTTTGCTTATCTCCTTAGATTGGTGTTGAAATCACTCCATTAGCATTTGACCTTGTTCACAGTTTGAAAAACTGCAAGTCAAAGTCATTAGTGGGTTGTGAAATCACTTTTATGGGTCATAGCTAGCATTATTTTTAATAAAGTAGAACTTAATTTTTAGATAGAACAAAATAGCAAATATCAAATTGCCTCCCACATGGTAAGGGTACGTACTATTTCTTATAAAACTTACATTTATTTATCTTTAAGTACCAAGTTTTGGACTAAATGTGTCCCCTCAAAATTCCTATGTTGAAGCCCCAAAAGTAAATACTTAGAATGTGACTATATTTTAGAGACAGGACCTTTAACAGAGCAGTTAAGTTAAATGAGGCCATCAGGGTGGGCACTGACTGGTGTCTTCATAAGAAGAGGAAATGTGGATGCAAAAAGTTGCACTGGGGCACACATGCAACAGAAGATCCTATGAGGACACCATGAGAAGGCATCTGTCTGCAAGCCAAGGAGAGAGGCTTCAGAGGATGCAAATCTGTTGACACTTTGGTCCTGGACTTCTGGCCTCTAGGACTATGAGAAATAAATTCTTGATGTTAAAGCCCCCATTATGGCCTTTTGTTATGGCAGTCCTAGCAAACTAATACAGACATGTAATATAATGCATTTGGTGGATTCACTCAAAAAAGTTAGTTACAAGCTTAGATTATCTCTAAAACTCATAGGAGGTTGACAAGAGCAAAGGCATGTTCTTCAGTGCAAGGAAGCCTCCTGGCAGTCTTCATTACCCATCAGCATCCCCCAGGAGTGTACCCTAATGTGCAATGCTCACAGGGTAGAAACAAGGTGTGTAGTGTGCCTCTGAGGCCTTTGAAATCCTGTACCTATGGCTCTCATCATGAAGACAGAAAACACGAAGCATGAAGGAACTAGCAACAAGAATCCAAGAACCAGTGTTTTGCAGCAAAGGGTTAAAAAAGAACTGGACTTTTGAAAATGCTCAGGGCCAAGTATGTAGTCTCCCAGACACTAGGTCCCTTGTGCAATGAGATAACTTGAGTGAGATAGTAGACGTTTCTGGATCCTGCTTCATTTCCACCCCTGAATTCACCCCTGAGTACCACCCCAATGTAAATGAGAGTGTGTCCTGCCCTACCAGAGTGGGCCCCATTCTGGCTAGAGCAATAGCACACTTACCACAGTATATTCTAAAGCTGAGTCTGTAAACAGCATACCCAGAGTGTCATCAGTGATAACTTCCCCTGGCAGGTCTGCTTGGAGTATTCAAGAGTCTCATTCTCACAGTTGCTGTGCAACCTCCAATGTCTGCTGAAGAGATTTCCATCTCCAAAAATAATCTCTAAATGTTGGTTAATACAACCCTGACATAATTCATCCTCTCCAAAGGAGTGAAAGGAGGCTAATGCCCAGCTCCTGGCACAGTCACAGAGCAGGCCTTGGAAGAGAAGATGGCTGTGACTTCAGTCTTTGGCAGAGGGCTGCAGACTGGATGGGGAGACAGGCTAGCAGCAGGAGCACAGGGCACAGGATTCCTGGCATGGGCATTGCCTCTGGTCAGAGCCAGGAAACAGTGTGAAGTTCTTCCATCATTCTTCCCAGAGCTTTAAGGGTCTCACCTGAACTGGCCATACCGTCATCTCTGGGTATCACTAGGATTTCACTTTTCCCAAAAGGTTCTTGATGGGTACTTAAGTATCAGGCAACAGTGCCCTGGTTCTTGGACCCAATCCCTGATTATGAGAAGAGCAGTTTTCTCCATATCACAACTTGGGCCTCCCATTGACCCCAGGGAGAGACCAAAGATCACTGCAAATCATTCCACCCTAGACATAGTTTCATTCAAGGCTGACTTTTAGGACAAGAGATGCATTACTTTGTGTCAACAGAGGGATGCTATAAGCCTTTGTATGCAAACTTTCTTCACATGTTTGTTTGTTTGTTTTTTACCCACTCTTTCAGGGCTCTAGCTAATCTGGAACATTTTTAGACTGAGAGGAGATGGAGGATGGACTATTCAGTGGAATAGGAGGAGGTTATTCAGCATCATCAATGTGTAATTAATCTCTACAACAGCTCTGTGAGTGACAATTAAAATATCTGCTTTTCTGTATGAGGAGACTAAGTCCTGGAGGTTAAATAACTTGCCCCAAATAACTAAGCTCAGGAAGAGAATTCAAACAAAGTTTGTTCATTGCTTGGGATCTGTGGTCTTTACATTCTCTTCCATGCTAACACTGGAAAAGATATAATTGGTTCTGAGAGAGACAAGTAGGAATGGAGAGGGGGCCCAAGAATGACCATAAAGATGATGAGAAATCTTCAGAGGCTTCTCCAGAGCAATGAGGGTGAGACCAAAGGGCAGACACCAGAGATGGTTCATGGCCAACCACAGGTTCATGGTCAGTTCTTCCCTTTGAAGTAACGATTCTTCATTAAATTTTGGAGACACTGGCCCACTAGGGAGGCAGAGTCATGTGGTGGAAAGCTCAGTGCTTGGAGTCATGCACATCACAGTTTGCTGCCAGGATGATTCTGGGCAAGTCACTGGACTTCTCAGTGCCTGGTTCCTCATTTGGAAAATAAAAATGACACCATCTCTCACCATTGTTGAGAAGATTCAGCCATGTGCTGGATGTGTCTACTCCCTCATTTCACATGTGTAGATGGCATGTGTGCCATCTTACTGCTCATTACATTTGGAGGTGTTGAAGTCAAATAGAAAATCTATGCTTCCTCCACAGAGCTTTCCTTGTTTGATTGGACTGAATCTTTATTTTTCTTTTACAAGCAAAAAGATTTTCATTAATTTGTGCCAGACCATTTAATATGTTCTTAGGTTTCTACAGTGTTCTTGTTTCACTTAATTTTCTGGATTTCCGAGAAAGTTTCAGGATTTGGTTTGGTAAAAGACCTTGAAGGGGCTGAGAGAATTAATAAAAATGGGAAGCAATTTTTTTGCAAGAAGACATTAGTTTAAGGATCTCACCAAGAAATAAATATGATTGAATATATGTTGGGGTTTTCTTTAAAAGTCTAGATCTTAGCTCTTTCTGGGTAAAATAGGATTGGTAAGATCAAGCCATAAATTCAACAACATAACATACATTGTTTTGTTTGTTTTAATTTGGATCATTTAATCAGCTGTTTAAGCCCTGGACAGTGGGAAGAAATGTTTTGAAGAAATATTCACTGGAAGCCACCTGAAAGCTACCTGGGAATGCTATAACCCCAATGGGAAGGTTTTTCCACTGACAGCCAAGCCCATGCTGCTGAATTATTTTTTCCTCACTTACAGGTGAAAACAGTGAAGAATAGGGAGCTCTAGTGATTTGCCTGAGGTTCCAGAGCAAGTGAGGGGAATCTAACACTTCTAGAAGATTCTAAAAGCTTTCATTGCAGCTGGGGAGGAGGGGATGGAAAGAGGGAGAGAGAAAGGAAGAGGGAGGGAGGGCAGGGGAGGAGGAAAAGAAGGAAAGGACTGAGGAAAAGGAAGAAGGGAGAGAGGGGTATAACAGGGGAGAGAGAAAATAGGAAAAAGAATGATAAGAAGAGACTAATGGAATTGAGCTAGTATAGCTACAAAACTCAGGGCACTTTAGCATTCCCATCCCAACAGTTATCTTACAAGATTGCTTCAGAGGCTAAAGTGATAAAGTGATAAAGTGATGGCACATGGTGCAGAGATATACTTCCTTATGCCAGACCTAAGGTAGGTCTGTGATGTCTGTCATCTTCTAGCTGTGTGAACTTGAGCAAGTTTGTGCCCTTTTCTCTGAGCATCAGTTTCCTCACCCACAAAATGGGGTTAAGAACAGTTCTTACCTTACAGAAGGTGTGTTAAAGAGCTGACACTTGCTGGGTGACCCATCAGGGATACAAATCCACAGCTGTGATTAAAAATATGACACCCATTGAGAATTTTGACACCCAACACAAATAAACATTATGGTTACTATTTACATGAACTAGATGTATACACAAAAGCAGCTGTATTTTAGCCTAGGAAATAAGGAGGTTATTTATAAGAAGACTTGGGAGAGAGGGCTACTGTTGCATGTCCAACATCTTAGTCAGAGAGGCCAGCATAGTCCTTGTCCTGGGTACTCTGGGAACTCTCAGGGGCCCTTGTTGGAAATTCCCTCACCTAGCCTGTGACTTCTCAGGGCTGCCAGATAAAGTAAAAGGATGCCTAGTTAAATTTTATTTTAGATATGTAATGAGTACTTTTTTAGTCTAAGTATGGCCCATGCAATATGTAGGATAGTTTGTCGTTTATCTGGAACTCAAATGCAACTGAGCATTCTATCTTTTATTTGCCAAATGTGAATTCTTACCTCCAGAGGGAAGGACAACTTGCAACTCAACTAACTTTTGTTAGAATTTCTTTTCTGTTTATGAATATAATACATGCCTGTTATAGAAAATCTAGGGAATACTAAAAACATGAAAAAAATAATAATAATTCATACATAATATCTTTAAATAATACTTGAAAGACTAGTACATGAAAATGCTTGAAAATTGTGGCCTATTTTCTTGAACTTTACGTAATTGAGATGATGTTTTTTATGTGTGGATTATGTATTTCTTTGGTTTGACATCATACCTAATCTCCCTGTTACCTAATCTCTTCTCACTGAGTCCTGTCACCCAGCATAACCTTCCTTCTTTCTTGCTGAAGAAGTCAGGGTTTTCCAATGTGTGTATCTGTGCATAATACTCTGTCCACATGTCTTCAGATTATCTCTCTAGTGGCTTTTCAAATTATTTCAAGTTATATAAATGTAAACAGGTCAATTTGAAAGTGATGACATTTACTATGTCCTAGTGATCTCTCCCTAGAGCTCTCATGGGTGCAGCCAGAGCCTCTTTCCCAAGCTGAGCTGAATGATCCTGCACAAGCTCCTCCTGCTCCCACCAGCTGGTGCTCCAAGAAGAAGAGGAAAAGCCACTGCTTTGATTCCTCCTCAAGCTCATAAGCTCTCAATTCCTCAAAAGACCACTGGTTTGACAAACACAAAAATAAAATCTATGAGATGGTGCCTTGTTTTCCAAGGGGAACAGAATGGACTTTGGAATAGTATATTCCTCCTAATGGCTGGAACATGCAGAGTTCCCATTTTTTAAGACTAGTTAGTGATGGTTCTCAATCTCAGCTGTACACTCAAATCAGTGGCCTGGAGGAGGTTTAAAACTGGCTCCTTGCCCCAGTCCCACCACAGTCTAGTCAATATTTATCTCTGGAAAGAGGTCCCAGAGTTGGTATCTTTTCCTCAAGTTACTTGCATGATTTTAATGGCAGCTGGGGACAAGGACATGGGCTTTGGGAGACTTAAAAGATAGTACTCACAGTGAGTCAAATAGGAGTAAACTGGAGAGAACAGAAGAATGCCAGAGACCTATCTGAGGCTGGGGCCTCAAGGTCACTCTGCCCTTGAGTCCACCCTATAAGGAACCTGTCTGTTGGTCTTAGCAGGTACAGCTTCTCTTCAGGGCCTCCAGGAGAATTTTACCTGAGTTGGGAAAGAGGCCTGGTCTTCTTGAGGTCCAGCTCAAGTTCCATACTTTCCCTAGGTTGCTTCTGACTCCCTGTCTCACCCCCATCTACAGCCCTGCCCTGCAGCCTGCACATAATTAGCATGGCCTTTGGTTCTCTGCCTGGTGACATGAGCCCCTTGAGGTTGCTCCCTCTTGTCCTCAGCACCAAGGTCAAAGCCTGCCCACAGCACAGGCTCAGGAAATGCAGGGCCAGGGAGGGAGCCAGAGTCACAGCTTCTTCTCTTTTATAATTTTGTGGGCCTAACTCCTCTCCTTTTGAAGAGACAGCTTGGAGGACCAGGATCAGCAGCTTCCCCCAAGGATGGAGAAGCCTATCTCCTGCATTACGCATTTGTCACTCTAGAGCTAACTTTTACAATGTGCAAAACCAGAACCATTATTCTGACCATTTAGTGTCCTTTCCAGGCAGAGACACTGTCACCATCAGGCAGGAATACCAGCCCCTCTTAGGATGCTACACAGATAGGGCGAGAACTTCATGAGCACTGCCAAAGACCCAGGCCCAAGGGGCTAGGGTGGCTGGAGGTGACTGTCAGGAACTATCTCAGTCAGTTCAGACTGCTTTAACAAAATACCATGGACTGGGCACTCTTAATGACATTTGTCTCTCACAGTGCTGGAGGCTGGGAAGTCCAAGATCAAAGTGTCAGCATGGTCAGGTTCTGGTGAGAGGGCCCTTCCTGGTTAACACATGGCTGCCATCTTGCTGTGTCCTCAGTGCAGAGAGAAAAAAGCTCAGACTCCACCCTCCTGACCTCATTGTCACTTAATCACCCCCAAAGGTCCCCACCTCCAAATACAGTCACATGGGAAGTTAGGGCTTCAACATGTAAGTTTTGGGGAGGATACAAACATTCAGTCCATAGTAGGGGATATAGGAGGAGTTAAAGCAGAAGAACAAGGGAAACAGAAAGGAGAACCACAGCATCTCAGGGGAGTAGTCACATGTTTTGGGAAACCCTGAGCTGTGTCAACCGGCCCCTCAATTCACAGTGTTCCTGGGATCAGCACACTATGATCATGAGAGTGGGAGACAAAGCAGTGGTGGCACCTTCACCCACTTATCTGGAGCTTCCAGAATTACACGAAGAGATGAGAAGAAAGAAGGGAAGCCTCTCATTTGGGGAAGGGAGGGGTTGTGAGTCACTTATTGGATTTCTTAATGATGCTCTTCCGGGGTGGCCTATACCCTTGTTTCTGCAGCATCTATTGGTTAGTCAGCAGGTGTTCAGTGAACTGCCGTTATACCCAGGTGCTGCACAGTGAGCAAGCTATGCGAGTTTCCTTCCTCGAGGGACCCACACTCCTATGGGGAATACAAATAATGATAGATGCAGAAGGCCCAACTATGAGGTGTGCATTTCTGAGTCTCTGCAGGACCTGTGGCGTCCAGCTGAGTTCACCTGGTGGGGGCACCAAGGGAGACAAAAGAGTGGATGCTAAAGGAGGAAAGTGGACACTGGCTTCCCTGGCTCCCTGCCTGTTGCAGGCCCTGCCTCTCTCTGCCCCAGCCTGCATTAAGGTTCTTAGAACCACTCCTGCCCTAGAGCAAAAAGTAGTAGACATCTTGATCTCCCCATAATTTATTCCCTTTGACTCAGAGGATACCCCACCCCTGCAGCTTCCCCTAACCCTGGCCCACACTTTATAGGCAGTCCCTTCACTGAACCTTCATCAAATTACCTAATTTAAGTATACCATCTGTTTCCTGCTAAGACCCTGACCAACCTCACCCAACAACCTAGTCTGGGAGGTCAAGGAAGGTTTCAAAGAAAAGGATGTTAGAGCTGAGTTCTGAAGGATGAAATTCCAATTGCTTCTAATGGGAAGATCCAACATGTGTATTTGGTCAGTGAGAGGGATCCTGGTGAGCTCGAGGCTACAAAGAGGGAATTATAGGAGGCAGAGGAAAACCCCTTGAAGACCTCCTACTCCTAGCTATTCCTGGCCAAGTGTTCCTGGGCCTGGACTCAGCTGTAAGGAAGAACAAGAAGCAACTCACATCCCCTCAGCAGCACTGCAGGGGCAAGGTGTGTGCTGTGGCCCACACAACTTTTATCTATGTAGACCTGGAAGAGGCCAACCTCTGGTGCTCCAAGTTGTCAGGGGTGCTCTCTGAAAGTCTACAGAAAGCAACAGGAGGGCCATAACTCAACTTTGGGGGACTCTGTGGGAAGCTGTAAACCCCATATACCCACTTTAACTTTACCTCTCTGAAATGATACTCCCAGAAAATGTAGGTTAGAAAAGCAGTCCCCAACCCCTGGGCCGTGGACCAGTCCAATCCATGACCTGTTAGGAATCGTGCTACACAATAGGAGGTGAGCATCCAGGAAGCAAGCAAAGCAGGGTCTCTGGTGCCAAAAAGGTTGGGGACCACTGGGTTACAACTAATCACAGAGACACCTATTCCAAATTCTATTTCATAATTCTAAACTTTTATTATTTAGGTGTACTAGTTCCCTATGGTTGCTGTAACAAATTACCACAAACTTTGTGGTTTAAAACAGTAGATATATTTTCTCTCACAGTTCTAGAAGCTGGAAGTCTGAAATTAAGGTGTCTCTGGGCCTTGCTCCTTCTGAAGGCTTAAGGGAAGTATTTATTCCTTACCGCTCTCATTTTCTGATGGCTGCTGACATTCCTTGGCTTGTGGTCACATCACTCCAATCTCCAAACTATCTTCAAATCTCTTTCTGCTCTGATTTTATATAACCTTCTTCTCTGTGTGTGAAAATTTCTCCCTGCCTCCCTCTCACACCCCCTTGTGTTTGCATTTGGGTACCATGTCTTGGGCTACCACAGCAGGCAATGAGACTTATTTTTCTTAGTGACTCATATGAAACTGGATTGTGGAAGAGCTTCTGGCTGACAGCAGAACTCAGGATCCCTGATATGCTGCTGTCACCAACTTCTGGTCCTGGGCCAGTCACTAGGCTTCTCTAGGCATTTGTCCTCTGTTTTATAAACAAGTTGATGGAAGTAAATCAGGTTCCATGACCCACTAGGGTCTCTTTAGATGGGTGTCAAACTGGGTTCTGGCCCCAGACCAGTTCAGTCAGAACCCATGAGGGTAGGGCTAGACATGAACAAGTTGTTTAATCTTTCTAAGATATTTTAATGTTCAGACAAGATGGGAAACAAGACCCTGTAAAGTCCTCTCCTTTAATGTCCCCCCCCTCCAGGTGAGGCATTTGATGAATCAGCAGAGACAGATCTATGGGCCTCAACCCTGGTTTTACATGAACATCATTAAAAAATACAGATTTCTGTCTCTTCCACCCCCAGGAACCATTTAATGAATCTGAGTGTGACACAGGTGATAGGACCAAAGATTCCCCTGGTGATTTTAGTGTCCCACCCTTCCATTGCAGCTGCTATTCCAATGGGTGGCTATTAGACCTGGGGAGGCCTTCGTGACTGGGAGAGTTTCTAGACCATAGAAGGGATCCTTCTATGGCAGACTGTGGAAATTATTTCTTTGGAAATCCATGAGGTTTCTAGTGGTCAAAGGATTTAACCATGACTCTGCTGCTGGAGGGTTGAGACATGCATTAGGTGACCTTTCAGAATTCCTGACAATTCCTTGAATTTATGAAAACTGCTATCAAGCCTGCCCTTAATAGGTTCTGTTGCCATTTAGACAAGGAACATAAAAAGAATAAAAATAACCCAATGAATTAATGATTGTGGAAAATATCATTACTGGTAATTAAAATTACAGGAAGCCTAGCTGACTTTTGCTCCCTCCCCAAGACTAACGTGAGAACACATTTTTTCTTCTGATGCAATAATTAAGTTTGCCCAAGAAAATGTCTCTGTGAATGCCTCAGCGCATGGGCTAAATAAAGCCTTTAACTAAGTGATAAATGTGTTCACCTTGGTTACTGACCTCTCTGAGATGGAAGGACTTCCCAAGTGGCCTAACTGGACAGTGATGTGGTGGTGGTAGTGGTGGTGGTAGGGGGGTGACTAGATAGACTGACTTTGTTAGGAAATGGAAGAGGGTTGGGTAATTTCTGAAGTTAGCAGCAGCCCTTCTATAAAAACCAGAGCCTGACAGGACAGGATGCCAAGATGGAAAGAGCATCTCAAAGGAAGTCTCATCAGATATCATGGGAATGAACACACATCCCCTCAACACTGAGAGCAGATTAAGGCCCTGGCACTGTGTGGGTACTGCAGGTACACAGAGAGACAAACATATCCCTCCCTGCTCTCACAGATATTTCATCTAGTGGGAACAAAACTTATCTAGGAGTCTCCCAGGGTGCTCAGAAAACTGTCCAAGACAGAGTGTGATGCCTGACCTAAGAGCTGAAAACCTGAGAAGAGTAAATTTGGGCTGAAGTCTAGGGACAATGGATCCATAGACCACAAAATAAACAGATAATTACTTGTTTGCAAAACATACAAATGAACAAGAAGGGAAAAGCTTAGCCTTATTAGCTATCAATGAAACAAAAAGTGAAACGTGAAAACCTCTTAAAGAATGATCTCTCTCCTCTGAAGGTACACGCTAAGGAAGGGCATTCTGTAATGAAGGAGTCCTCCCTGCCATGTGGGTGAAAGTGCAAACAGGTATGACCCTCTCGAAAAACAGTTTGGGCACTCTGCCAGGCCCAGGTATATAGTTCAACTCATTATTTTTGTGTATGGGAATTTTCTCTAAGAAGCATCCCTGTATATTAAAGACTTTATGCTCAAGGGGATATACTGCAATGTTATTTATGAGTTGTAAGCAGAAGCCAAACTCTCCTACAACCACATAGAAATGACCTTTATGCCCACAAATAGGCATACATACATTGAAATGTTAGTCTAATATTAGACTAACAAAAGAAATTTATAAGAAATCAAAGATCCTAGTGATACAAAAACATTAAGTGAAATAGGCACTATAAAATTATATTTATTTTGGCAGAAACTATGTAAAAATAAAAGAGGCTACATCAAAAAAAAGAATTTTTTTAAATGTAAGAGTTGTGGTATAACCAAAAACTATTTTTATTTTCTAAATTATTTATAATGAGTATTATAATAAAAAGAGGTGTTTTTTTTTAAAGAAAGGTTAATTCTATTTCAGTCACTAAATAGAAGCCACAGTACAGAGAAGATGGTAACCAAGTAGGTGGAAGCTGAGTCCATTTGCTCTTGTCCCCAAGTTGGATACTTGGCTGAACTTCTGAAAAATAAACTGATTGTTCACAGGAATCTTAGTTGATATGAAGGTTGGAAGCCAAAGAGTACAGAAGATGCTTCAAAATGGGAGGAGATTTTATAGGTTGAAGGGGAAGTACCTCAGGTGTGGCGCTTGTGACCGTGGAAAGCCTGGTCTGAGATCACAGCTCTGCTGCTCCCTTGCCTCCCGAGACAGAGAACCCTCAGACCTGGGCTGGAAGTGACTTGGATATACAAAGTTGGGGAGGCCCAGACTACACATACACACACACACACACACACACACAGAGTGAGCAGCACACCCATAGTTCCTGCAGCAAATGCCAACCAGGAGAGTGCTAGAGAGATAGGATTCTATCTGCACCTGGGTCAGGTGAAGGAGGCTGGCTGTGTTCAGCCATGACAGTGAGAAACTTTTGCCTTTTGGAGGGGGTGTTTGAGACAAGCCAGATAGTGACTCAGTGCCATAGTGGGAATGCCTGGAGAGACTTTTTAAAAGGGGAGCTTAGGTGTGCTGGGTAGGGACCTCCTGTACAGCTGCCCTGTCAGCAAGGAGAAAGTATTACGGTGCAGTTTGCTCCCACTGAGTGCAGCTAGGCATAAAAATCAGAAAGGCGCACAGCAAGAGGATTTCTTGGCCATAGCCCAGTGCAGCTAGCAGGCTGGAGGCTGCACAGAGTGGAGAGATTGGGACTGTGTCTGCTGTAAGGGCAGTGGACTAGGAACTGGATGGGTGGGAGTAGTACACCTGAGATTATTTAGAGCCAGAGAGAGTTGCCTTCCTGGGTGGAGACCAAACCTCTGGGAAGGGAAGGATATACCTAGCCTCCACCTCCTGCAGGATCCCAAGCATGAGAAGCACAATAAACCCCTGCAGAGTACATATCTGCAAGAGAAAGACAGAAAAAGAAATGCCTAAAGGGTCCATTTTGAACTTATCTCAGGGAGAAAAAATACACTGGTTCCTAGGGTCCTATTCCACTGAGGCCAGGGAAGCAGGGAGATCAGAAATTGGTGCAGCAGAAGGATATCAGGTCCCAGCCCAGCCCCAGAGCTGCCATCAGCACCAAGCAGTAAATAGCTGCACTCTTACACAAATTGGCCCTCACCTTGAAATAGACAGTTAATTCATCAGAAACCATACATTATTGGAAATAATCTGGGACAGAACAAGATGGGTGGTACAGGGGCCAGGAGAACACACCCACAACTTTCCCAGAAGACTGAATAGTAGCTCTCATGGGAGACCCAGAGGGCCCACCCTCCTGATCACAATAGGAGCCCCCTCTAGAGGCAGGTGAAGGTGATACAGGTGGTGATGGCAGAAGTTGGACAACCCACCCCAGGACCCTGAGCTGATAAAAAACCAGAGGTGGACCCAAAAAGAGAAGACAGAAGGCAAACACCAAGCTCTACTGAGATAAATTCTACCTCATTCCTCTTCAGAATTTATTATTTTTTCTTTCTCATAGCCTTTTGAGACTTCTTTTGCATCAATTTATTCCAATACATTCACTATTCTTTGTCTTTAATTCCTTACTCTTTTTATTTAGATTTTATATTATTTTTATATTATTTTTATTTCAAATCTCACATGGTACCCCTCTTGTCCCTCCATTTTGCCCTCTTCCTGTCCTTTGTTATTTTTGTTGTAAATCTTATTTTCCCCCATGCCAGGCCTTGTTCCTATTCCTTACTCTTACTATTTCTGCTCTGTCTATCATCTCAAAATCACTCTTCCTTCCTGTAGTCAGCTCTCATTCTTTTCCCCCTTCTTATAATATTCTTACTTTCTTTCCACCTTTATAAAAATGTGGCTTGTTTGATATGGATATTATGGTTATCGCTCTTCTTCTTCAACTATATTCCTAAGTGCTCACTGTTTTTTTAATTCATATCTCGGGTTACTCTCCCCTGTCTTACTCCATTTTTGCCTTCCTCCTGCTCATGCTTATTTGAGTTAGGAATTTTATTTTTTTCCCTTTCTTAGCCTGTATTTTATCCTTTACTCTCATTATTTCTCCTCCCTCTATTCTCTCAAAATCATTTTTCCTCACTATGGACATCTCATATTCTCTTTTGTCTTTCATATAATAGCCTTATTCTCTCTCTACCTTTATTAATCTTTGCTCAGCTTTTTTTCTTATTGACACTATGGTGGTTTTTCTGCAACTTTGTTCTCTTTGGTTCACTACTTTTTAAATTTTATTTCAAATCTCAGACTTCTGGCCAAGATGAAGGTATAGGTAGACACACTGTGCCTCTTTGCACAACCAAAAGAAAGACAAAACCAAATTTAAAAACAAAAAATAACCAGAACTGACAGAAAATTGAACTATGTATGGAAGTCTGACAACCAAGGAGTTAAAGAAAAACCAGACCCACAGGAGGGATGTAGATGGGCAGCTGGGTGAAGAGGTTTCATGGCAAGGTGGCAGCTGGAGGACTGGGACTAACAAGGCAGCGACTGGAGGACCAGGCAAGGTGGGGGCTGGCAGAGTGGGCGGTACAACATTCATGTGCAGAACAAACTGGGAGGAACAACTGAGGAGTGAGATAGACCACATAACCCAGGGATCCAGTGTGGTGAAATCAAGCCTCAAAACCTCTGACTGAAAAAACTTGTGGGGGTTGAGTCTGTGGGAGAAACTCTTAGCCTCACAAGAGAGTTCATTGGAGAGACCCACAGGGTCCTAGAATGTGCACAAAACCACCCACCTGGGAATCAGCACCAGAAGGGCCCAATCTGCTTTTGGGTAATAGAGAAGTGACTGAAAGCTGGCAGCAAGCTGAACAAGTGACATTGTTCCCTCTCAGACCTCTTCCACATATACAGCACCACACTGCAGCAACATGGGTTGCCCTGCCCTGGTGAATACCTAAGGCTCCACCCCTTACTACATAACAGGCATGCTGAGACAAAAAAATATATATATATATGGCCCAAATGAAAGAACAGATCAAAGTTCCAGAAACAATACAACTAAGCATCAAAGAGATAGCTAACCTATCAGATACAGAGTTCAAAACACTGGTAATCCAGATGCTCAGAGAAATGGTTGAGTATGGTTGCAAAATAGAGGAAAAAGTGAAGGCTATGCAAAGTGAAATAAAGAAAAAGATACAGGGAACCAACAGTGACAGGAAGGAAACCAGGACTCAAATCAACAATTTGCACCAGAAGGAAGAAATAAACATTCAACCAGAACAGAATGAAGAAACAAGAATTAAACAACAACAACAAAAAAGGAGGTGAGGTTTAGGAACTTCTGAGACAACTTAAAACATTCCAACATCTGAGTCATAGGAGTGCCAGAGGAGAAAAGGAAGAGCAAAAAATTCAAAACTTATTTGAACAAATAATAAAGGAGAACTTACCCAATCTAGCAAAAGAAATAGACTTCCAGGAAGTCCAGGAAGCTCAGAGAGTCCCAAACAAGTTGGACCCAAGGAAGCACACACCAAGGTACATCATAATTACATTAGCCAACATTAGAGAGAAGGAGAGAATCTTAAAAGCAGCAAGAGAAAAGGACACAATTACCTACAAAGGATTTCCCATTTAGACTATCAGCTGATTTCTCAACAGACACCTTGCAGGCAACAAGGGGCTGGAAAGAAGTATTTGAAGTCATGAAAGGCAAGTACCTACTTGCAAGATTGCTCTATCCAGCAAAGCTATTATTTAGAATGGGAGGGCAGATAAAGTGCTTCCCAGATTAGGTCGAGTTAAAGGAGTTCATCGTCACCAAGCCATTATTATATGAAATGCTAAAGGGACTTCTCTAAGAAAAAGATAAAAAAAAATATGAACAGTAAAATGACAACAAACTGACAGCAATCAAAAACTGAACCTAAAATCAAAAACAAAAACAAACTAAGTGAACAACTATAACAGAATCACAGAAATGGAGATCACAAGGAGGGTTATCAGTGGGGAGGGGGAGGGAGCAAATGGGGAAAAAGTACCAGGAATAAGAAGTATAAATGGTAGGTAAAAAATAGATAGGGGGAGGTTAAAAATAGTATAGGAAATAGAGAAGCCAAAAACTTACATGTACAGCCCCTGGACATGAACTGAGAGGGAGGAATGCTGGTGGGAAGTGGGGTGCAGGGTGGAGGGAAGTAAAGGGGAGAAAAATGGGCCAACTATAATAGCATAATCAATAAAATATACTTCAAAAAGAATCCCATTGGCTCATATTTGAGATGCATCCCTGAACAGGAGATGAGCCCAAGTGAACCCAAAACACTTACCTAAAGGTCAATGCCCTTGCTTTGCTGATCCTTCCACATTTGTCTATTGATATCTCATCTTGCCTTGGTTTGTTGAGCTTCAATGCATGGGTGAAGCCTCCACCCCTACATAATGTCAACTTCTTGGTCATGGCTAGGTCCTGTCCATAGTGATGAGAACAGTGGTGAGTTGGTTTTGTTAAAAGGGATTGGAACTTTGAATGTGTTGAAGGAAATCAATGCTATAAAGACTGGAAAGGAGTCTGTGAGACCTGGTATGAGACTTCATGGTTTAGAGACATGAAAGTTTCTTTAGACCCAATGTTGCAGAAGAGATAGGACATCCTCTCCACTGAGAGTTCTTAATTAGAACTCTGACCTCATAATCTCAAGGATGTTCATCCTTGGAACAACTGGTACTTGTATCTTCTCATTACCATTCTTTAAATGCACAAAGCTCACACACAATGAGAATGTCTAAAATACAGATAGTAACAAGTGTTGATTAGTATGTGATGAAGTTGGACTCTCAAAGAGTTTTGGCAGGAGTAAAACAGTTCAGCCACTTTGAAAAACAGTTTGGAAGTTCTTCAAAAAGTTAAACATAGAGTTACCATATGACTCTACAATTCTACTTCTAGGTACATACTCAAGAGAAGTGAAAAATATATTTTTATATAAAACTTACATATGAATATTCATAATAACATAATTCATAATAACCAAAAAGTGCAAATAACCCAGGTGTGCATCAACAAATGAATGGATAAACAAAATTTGGTCCTTCTGTTATTTAATCACAAAATGAATGAAGTACTGCTACGTAAGATGGATGAACTTTGAAAACATTATAACAAGTAAAAGAAGTTAGTAACAAAAGGCCATATATTGATCCCACTTAAAAGAAATGTTCAAAATAGGCAAATCCATAGAGATGGAAAGTGGATTAGTTATTGCCAATGGCTGGGGGGGGAGGGGGAGCATAGAGTGAATGCTAATGGGTATGGAGTTTTTTAGAGGTATAATGAAAATATTCTAAAATTAGAAGAAATTGCTGCACAATTTGGGAATATACTGAGGAACACCAAATTATAAAATTTTAAAGGGTAAATTTTATAAAGGGTAAATTGAGTCAGAAAACATAATAAAACCCTCTAAGCCCTCTATACCATTATTAGATCAAATAGGGATAAGTGACACTTAGCTTCGTACAGAGTTGATGCATTTTCTCCTTCCAGAGACTCTCATTTTGGTGTTGTACTTCATTTAGAACTACTGCAGTTTCCTCTATAGGGGAATATAGAGCTAAGAGCAGCATCTGATAATAATTATTCTGGCAATCATGTGCTCCATGGATTGGAGCAATGTGAAGCTAGAGACAGTCAAAGCAATTAAAGAGAACATTTCTACAAAAGATAAAGAGTCAAGAGCCAACACTAAGAAATTGCTATGGAAACAGAATGTTGGGACACATGGAAATAGGGAAGAGTTGCCTGAAGAACATTTTAGAACATAGCAATAGTGGACTGACCCCAGAGCCAGAGAGTCTGCACAGACACAGTTCTAGAACTCCCAGGGCTTCAGAAGTTTGCCTGTCAGTCAGAGGTAGTGCATCAGATGACCTTAACTGGCCATTTTGCCTCTGCAATAAGTGAAAGAAGGAATGAAAGCTTTCCCATCTTAGTCCTTCTTTCTACCAGTGATAGCTGTCATCATGCCTCCATATTTCCACACCCTCTTCTAATCCACTCTTGCTTTGAATCTTGCTGATCTGGTCCAATGAAACAAATGAAATACAGTAAAACTGATACAGTGTGACTTCTCACACTAGGAGATGAGAAGCCTTGCAATTTCTGCCTTGGTCTCTTGGAATACTTGCTCTGAAGGAACCTGATGTGATGAAAGAAGGCCAGGTATCCTAAAACCATCATAATACAATAAAGCCCAAGCCAGCTATATGAAGAGAGCATATGTAGGGAGAGAATTGCAGCCAGCCCCAAGATGTCCAACCATCCTGGCCCACATGCCAGGCACGAGAGTGAAAAACGCACCTTGGATATCTAGCCTAGGTTAGGTTTCAGAGAACTCTAGCCCCAGATGACATCTGTCGCCCCAGATGACATCTGACTGCAACTACATAAGCCAAAAAAACCCCACAGAAACATGAAAGAGCATGAGAAAAATGTTTTAACTCTCTAAATTTTGGTGGTGGTTTATTATACAAAAATTTAAAAAAATAAAACATTAATCCAGGAAGTCATGTGAGGGCCACTCTGCAATCAGACCATTTACATGGATTGGGGGAAGTGAGGAGCCATTACCTTTGTACCTCAGTAGATATAACTTCCCCAGATGTGGAGTACCAATTGATACTAGTCCTCTCCACATTTCTTTCTTGCCACAAAAGATCCAGAGATATTCCAACCAGCTCTTCTGAGCACAGAGCCCATGGACCCCATTGGGTTTGCCTTCTTTGGGCTGCTGATTTCTCATAGCACACAATGATTTGGGAAACACCCAAGATGGTGTCACATGTTACCTGGCTAAGTCTTTATTTCTCTATCCTAGAGCTCTACAGTACCCTGATGTCCTACCCCAGGCATGGAGAGGTCTCACTGGGTGAATCTGGGAAAGATCTAGTAAGGGAAGAGGCTGTAGGAATCAGTGCCCAGCAGAACTCCCACAGTCCAGACTGGAACCCACCACATGCCCTAGCTTTCTCTGTTGATTTGGGCTCTGTATATTTTATATTTTGTTAATATAAATAAAGGTCCCAGGTCCAGGCAGTGCATAAGTTTTTATGTTGGCAACAGGGAGAAGCATTTCCTGGACTGTATTTTTGGGCAGGAAAGTCATGATTCAGAGATTTATTCTCTTTGTATGCTATCAGTTTTCTCCTCCAAACCCTATGCCAGGGTCAAAACAGAGCTTGCTTCTTGGGGTGAAAATTCCATTCTTACTCTTATGCCTGGCTGTTTTGGAAGACACATTAGCCATTCCACAGATGAAGCACCTTTCCTCCAACATGGGCACAGTGTGGTTGCTCATGGGTGTGACAACTGTTCTCCAGAGTTGCAAGGCCAGTGTCCCAGAAAGGTAGGTACTTAAATGTAACATTGAAGAGTCTGCCATCAATGTTGTTGATGTACGGACCCATGGTTTCTAGACTGGCTGTCACATAGAGGGGCCTCCAGCCAGTATTACTGACGGTCTTCACCTATATTGACCCAAATACTAGATTTATTTAACTGAAACCAGACAACCCCTAGCTGGTTAAAACCTGGAAGGAGTAAGGTAGAGGCTGGAACAAGAATGGTAAATGAAAAGGTAAAAATGAGATTAATGCAATGTGTTTTAAAATATCAACCAACTCATAAAACGCACGCGCACACACACACACACACACACACACACACACCCTGGAATGATTTGAGTACATTTAGGCAAAACAGAATTACTTTTCATTACTTTTCAACTGGTTAATATTGGGGTAGTTTGCAGGTTTTGCAGGTTCCACACAAAACTGGACTCTCAGGGCTTGCTCTGGACTGGGGATATGATCAGAAGTTAAGAGAGAAGCCCAATGACAGCTAGGAAGGTGTTAATGGGGCCAGCTGGAAATGGCCTTTTTTGTGTGTGCTCCTGGGCTCTTCCAAGAGCCCACTTTGCACCACCCAGGGAGGTTTTACTTACTCAGACTCCTTTGCGTACCCTCTAGTTCTGATTCCAATTTCACAGTAGGAGTTAAACAACTGAGCTATAAGGGGAAAAAAAAGTTAGCTAGACATTCAGTGAGGAGCAAGAGAGTCAGGTTAGAACCCAGGAGTGACTCTGTTACACAGGAGGCATGGATAGAAGCCACCAGGAGCAAGAGGGCATTGACTTCAGTGAGGGTATCTCCTTCCAGGATGAGTGGGCTTTGAACTTTTACATTATCACGTGAGGTAAGTCACTGAGCTACTTTGAGCCTGTCTCTTCCTCTAATTAGACACAAGAATACTCTGCCTCTTACTTATCTTTTGCTTGTTCTTTGGCAAATCATGTGGATATGAAAAATGCTTTGTAAAGTATACATGTGTGGTACACTCACCATTATCACCTGGAACATTAAATGGGGCCTTTAGAAAACTATCATACCAGCTTTCCACATTCTGTTGGCAAGTCTAGGAGATGGTTCCAGATTGACACAATCATGTCTTTACGTCCCTGTAAGCACATGCTACTCCTCGTGTCTAGAGAAATCTAGTGCCCTTTCTTAAAAATAGGCTGGTCTCTGTGACTTGTGTGGCCACTGCAATATTGGAAGTACGATTCTCTTACAGGACTTCTGAGGCGTCCCTACAGGCCTCTTGAAACACTAGCTTTTGGAAGCGACTGCTCACTTCCACACCATGTGAGAGGCCACAGGTAGATGTTGATAATCCCAGCTGAGTCCCTGGCCCATGACCTGCCTCAACAGCTGGTGTCAGTGAGCCATCTTGGGTGTCCAGCCTAGCTGAAACATCACACCTACCAGCCTAGCCACCATCAGACTGAAATTGCTCAAGATGCCCTGAATAAGAACCACCCCCTAGTCAATCCAGAACAGAACCAGGGGAAATTATAGTAAACTGTTGCTGGAAGCCACTAGGTTTGAAAGTTTAATATTTAACTGAAACAGCTCTTCATATCCCTACTTGTATCTGGGCCCCCTGGTTCTCATGCCTGAATCCTAAATAGGTCATCCTCTTCCTAGAAGACAGAGAAGGCCTGTTCTATCTCTGTGCTTGGTGTCACACCTTACTTTCCACTATCCCCCCCAGATAAGCCCAGGGGTCTTTCTCAATTTAGGGGTATTACTACATGTTCCCTGTGAAAACAAAGGTGAGATAACAGAGTGACAGACACAGAGAACTGACTTCAGGTGGATCCAGCCACCCCAGTACACACCACTGCAAGCCTGAGGTGGTGACTTCCTCTTTAAATGATAACTGGAGAAGCTCTTGAAGACTTGCGAACAAACTCTGAACTCCTCTGACCTTCACCCTACAATCCCTGTCCCAGGAGCGTCTTTGAGCACAGAAGAGATCCTCACATGTGTCTCTGTGGTCTGCAATATTTCTGGCTCTACACATCTATTCTCCAACCAAGAGCCTGTAGTTCTTATCACCTCTGCATGTCCTCTCAGCTTTGACCTTCATTGCCCAGGAACAGAGAAACTGGCCAAATTGTGGCTTTTAGTAGTAACTTGACCAACCAGGCTTTCTGGTTCTGAAGCACCACCGATGTTAGAGCTTATTAGCCATATTCAGTGGGACCATTCCTATCAAATATCCAAAGCAGTGAAGTGGACTCTGGGCTAAAAGATGAACCATTTGTTTAAAGGAGGTGGGTGGTCTTTAGTAGGCCTTTCGAATTAACTTAAACCCTCTGAAAATAGAAAATGTAAGATTGACAGGCTGTGTACTAGTTGAAATAATTGCAAACCAGGTGTGAGATCTCCTTTGATTTCAGGATCCTGGGGTAGGGTTGGAGGTTGGAGGCTGGATTGAGGAGGAGGGAGGAGGAAGGAAGGCAGAATTTTTTCTGGCTCCAGCCAGAAAACAGAGAGGCAAAGTGTCTTGGGGCAGAAAACATACAGAGATCTCCTGCAGCCCTATGCTGCATTTCTGGGGAGGAAGTATCTGAATCCCTTGATTGTTGAACAATCCCATGGACTCTCAGATTGCTTCCTATTTCTGGGACCGAAGATTAGGTACCAGTGGCCTGCCTCCAAGCCTATTTTTTTTCTTTTGACTTCCCATAGTACCCATATCAGATCCTGGACTCCTGTCTTCTAAAGAAGGAGGTTGTGGGCTCCCATGGGTCCCTAGAACAAACTACAAAGTTTTGCACGTACCAGTGTCAGAACAGATAAGAAAACCTACTTCTGGGGGCTTTAGAGAATTCAAAATAAAACATTCCTCTTACACACCCACTGGGAAATAAACACAGGAGTCACACTGAGATCACCTCTATTACTGACAAAGTTGATTAGAGAAGGTAGCCTTACATGTGCAGCAAAATGGACCTACCACAGAGATGTTTTCCTTTCCCTAGTCCTGCATGGTCAAGAGTGCACAAAACATGGGCTCTCTGCCTGGCAGGTGGATACTGAGAGGGGGAGAAAAGTCTGAGTGTAGCTTGGTAATTCTCACACTAAACCTCGTCACCCAGGGGAACAGAGTGAGGCTTGGAGTGTTACTTGGTAGGATTTTGAGTCAGAGGAAAGAAGATCCTTCTCACCAGCATATAGGAACCAGCATATAAAAGCCACAGTTTGGCCAGTTTCTCTGTTCCTGGGCAATGAAGGTCAAAGCTGAGAGGACATGCAGAGGTGATAAGAACTACAGGCTCTTGGTTGGAGAACAGAGGAAAGCTGAAAGTTTCCAGAGTGCTCACATTCATCTTCTTGGTAGGTTTTGAAAGTCTCCCGACTCTCTGAGGAATGACAACATGTTGTAGTGGAAAGAAAATGAGCTTGGGGACTCAGGAGGGACAAATGACCTCTTCAAGTCCCAGTTTTTTCCTCTGCAATGTGCAGTGACAATTCCCACCACAAAGGACTGCTGTGGGAGTTAATAACTGTCCCAGTTTTGGTATCGCAGAAACTCCTCCACTCAGGCCAACTAGAATAGTTGGTCACCTTATTGAAATCACCTCGTACACAGTGGGTATTTAGGAATTACTTCCCTCCCTCCTTATTCACACTTCTATTTTGAGAGTGAAAGTTGGAACATCCCTCAGGCAAGGAGCCAGGGCAGCCCCTACTCTCTCTGTGTGTGTGTGTGTGTTTCATACTGGAAGCCCCTTTATGGAAGGGTAGGAGAGGGGAGAAGAAGAGGGCGTTTGAATTTGGAGTACCCTCTGGAGCCTGGAATAAATAGACTTGCATTCAGAGAAGTATACCTGTGTCACTACCCCAGAGAACATCAAGTGGAACCACTCCCTGGCACATAGTTAAGTACATGTTGCTGAGAAAATGTTTGGACTTCCTTTGAAGGGTTTTGAGTGAAGCAAGAAGGCAGATAAATTGGTTCATTAACTGTATCACCTTCTCAACCATTTACCCCAAAGCCCATCTCTCTTCCCCT
Organism: Tonatia bakeri; assembly: GCA_004024845.1. Taxonomy (NCBI): domain Eukaryota; kingdom Metazoa; phylum Chordata; class Mammalia; order Chiroptera; family Phyllostomidae; genus Tonatia; species Tonatia bakeri. The sequence goes on from PVIA01003299.1 coordinate 46,438, forward strand.
TACAGTCAAGTTCAACATCAGAATCCCTTGTCTTCCTCCTGTGTGGGCACTGCTGTAAGTGTCCATAACACAAGAATGTCTCTGGAAAATGGGATCCTCTGGAAGGTACACAGTCACTGCCTAAAAACTGTTAATAAACAAAATTTAACTGGATAAATCTAAAGATTTAATTATTTGCTTTATTAAACAATTCATAAATTGGACAGCATCTCATCTCTCAAGCAGAGAGCTACTCCTAGGGGTTACACAAGATCAAAAGCTTTTAGAGAAAAATAGGGTGGAGCCAGGAAGTCACCAGCAAGGAAAAAATGGAAGTTCATTGGAGGAAAGTAAGAGTTTAGGTGACTCCAGCTTCTCATTGACTGAGCTGTGGCATTTCCATTGGCTGGGCTTGTTGCTGGGCAGGAAGAAAATCTTTGCTCCTACTGGAGTAATAAAGTAGTTGCACTTCCAATTTGGGAGTACAAGGTATGTCTTTCCCTGTGGGGATCATAATTGGTGTCTTTCTGTTTGGGATAATTGATGTTGAATGGTAGGACATGAACTTCCTCTGGAGGCCTCCCAACTCCAATTTTTATTGAAGTTCTTTTATTAACTTTCACAAAGTCAAACAGCTTTTCTGATAGATGTCTCCCACTAGATAAATTTTCCTGTCTAGTGACTGGCAGAGTTGACCAGCTATCTGGCATATTCTGCTAGAGGACAGCAGGACTGCCCCTTTGCAGCAATGCAAAAACCTTGTGCAATTGGAGGCCTCACTATCTTGAAGAGAACAGCTTTGAGGCAGTTGAAGTTGAAGAAGATCCATTACTGTGTTTGTGGCTGGAAATTTCTAGAAGCTCCTATGTGCATGCCACCTTGGACATTGCCAAGTCCCACCATAGAAACCTCAGGTTTTCTGAGCAACTCTCTTTGGGACTATGACAATGTGGTAACCAATAGACTCTCTTTGGATGCTAAAGCTTAGAGTTAAACTCAAAACCCAACTATAGCTTAGAGTTAAACTCAAAACCCAACTATAGCATCTCTGTTGGTCATTACAACTGATACGTGTGTTATTACCTAGTCTTGCTCTCTATTTTTACTTATTTTTTTCCTAGACCTGGTTTGTTATTTCTGTGGTATAATATTACTAGATGTATCTTTGTTAGAAACCACCTCAATTTGGGGTGGAGTGCTGTGACATGAAGGTTAGAGTAAGGCAATACTTTTTTAGCAAGATTGTTGCTCTAAGTCTTACACTAGAAAAACCCAATTCTGCCAACATCCTTAGTATCAGGAACATAAAACCATAATCCCTGGGATACTCTAAAAGGTGGTAAATAGCATCTCAGGCTTCTGGTTAAATAAATCAAGGTACCAGACCTAGTTCTACCTCTTACTAATCCAGAGATTTTGGACATATTATGCCTGTAGTCTTCTCTACCTTATCTTTCCTCACTTGCAAAATGGGTATCATATTACCTCACCTTTCATCCTAAGGGCTGAGATTAAATATATACAAAATTTGGGTCATGGCACTAGTAATAATCCCATGAATTCCTCAGGACTCTACATACAAGGCTCAGAAATTTCACTAAAGGGCTTCTCTATCTGACTCAACAGAATGCTCACACACAGCCCTGGGAGGAAATGGTACCTCACTGACAGATGTGGTCACCAAGACTTAAAGGGCCAGTTATGCAGCGGGATAGTCTGAATGAGAATCCAGGTCCTGCCTCACCTCATCAAAACCCATGGAGAAATAGAAATTCTGGATTGCTGAACTCTAATTCTCCCCACTGTAACTGGGGTGGAATGAATGTTATTCCTGTGATTACCCACAGGAAGGTCCATGGCCCCAATGTACAGTTCTGTATGGCCTTTTCTGCTACTTTTATGGCCAACCTAGGCCTCAGGACAGTCTGGTCTTCCTGCTTCCATAACCTGCCAGTGGGGCCACCTGCTGCTCCCTTCCTTCTCAGCCCTATCTAGCCCAACAGGGCAGCAGGTTGGACTGATCTTCTGACTTTGGAAAGCCACCTATGAGCCTCATTCCTAGCCAGAAACTTGGGGATGAGGGAGTGGAATACGCTAAGAAGGTCTCTACTCAAATGTAAGCCAAGGGCTCTGAGTAGGAGTACAAAGTGAGCTTCCCCAGGCTCTCTGCCTAGGAGTGTAGAAAGAAGAGACCCTACTAGCCCTCCACCACAGAAGGAACAGAAAACTGGGAAGGGCTGCCAAGGACACCAGACCCAGCCTTCTGCCTCCAGGTAAGTCTTGCCAACAGCAGACAAGACACTGAGGGCTCTGTTGACTTACAGGCCTCCAGAGAGCAGGCTTTGTCATCAACTTCTACAGAGCTAGTCACAGCCTGTTGTCATTTGTAATAAAGCAAAATTACCAATGGGCCTCTTCCAGCCTCCTCACTGGAACCCCTAGGAAGCCTCTCTAATGGGGTCTTCCAAGCCCCAGTGCTCCAAGCAGGGCTCTGCTAAACCACACAGGAAGGTACATATGGATTCATACAGGGCAAGGCCCATGATCTGCTTCACAGCCTGAGTTATGGTCATTCAATAGGCTCAATACAAACCCATATGGCATCTCACCAGTGTGTCATGGGAGCCAAGCCACACCACTTACAACCCACAAAGGTTCTGTTGCCTGTGATTTTGACCACAAGCAAAGCATGAGGAGTGGGGGTCACCCCAGAACCCCTGGCCCAATGTTTGGAAACCACTGCTCCACAGATAAACCCTTGTTTTTCATACGTGAATGCTAGTCCCATGCTCTTTCTCAGCTTCTCACTACAGTGATAGTTAATATGTGTGGGGCTCTTTAAAATGTATACATGCCCCACATTCTCTCAACCACCCTGTGAGGAGGCATTATTATTCCTGATTTACAGAGGAGGAAGCAGAAATTCAGGGAGGCCAAGTGACAAACCCAAATGAGCAGGACTCCAGCTGACTCCTGCACATGTGGACAAGTATCTATGTACCACATGGACTCTCAAACTCTTAATCTGTAATCTGTCTGATGTTGCCAGCTATGTCTCTAGTTTCCAGGTTGATTAACAGTGCTCCTCTGCCCTGTCCCCATGCCCTGCATGAAGATGTGGTCAGGGGAAAATGTCCAGGACGGAAGTGATGGGTGAGCCAAAGTTCACCTGCATGGAGCTGGAGAATAGCACTTCCTGAAGGTGGACTTGGGGGCTCTTTGAATGACTGTCCTCCTGCCACTCATTTTCTCATACAGGTGAGAATAGTTTAGATAGATGCTCAAGCCCTGAGTGACTCTGGGCTGAACCTCAGAGACACGGGATGGACACGTCTCTTCATGTGTTGGTTCCAAATCCTGGCTGCTTTCCATCTGGGGGCCTTTAGATAATCACTGGATTTCAGAGCCTATTTCCTTGCTTGTGAAAGGGTGACTTCAGAGATGCTGTGGAAATCCATGACATGTGGAGGAAGTGGCAGCACCACCCATGTGCTAGGCACAAACTCAAGATAGTACCCGTGCCCATGTTCCCCATGAAGACACCTCAGCAGCTTGGGCATAAGGATAGGACCAGCACTGTTGTGGCCTAGGTTTGTAGCCATACCCTCCAGCCTCAGCCTCCTTGGGAGAACCAGGAAGGTGGGGTTTACAAGAGCAACAAAAACCTGGTAAGGCTGTCCATGAGCAGCACTTCGAAGCCTGCACTTTGTCAGAAGGGAGGCCTGGTTGCCATCCTGACAGTGTGAATGTGTCATTGGAAGCAGATCCATAGACCAAAGTACTCATTTGTGCCTTCTCATTTATACCAGGATCTCCGGGCCTTTGTGACAATCCTCCAAGACAATGCAAGCCAGATGGGGCAAGGGCACAAACAGCTATTGGAGGTGCAAGTAGAGCCCACACAGGCCACCCAGCCTTACCTGCAGAGAGCCCCACCTTGCCCTACCATGTCCTGACCCCCAGGCTGTGTGATCCCATGCAAGATCCTTAACTGTTCTGTCTCTCTCCTCTCTCTAGAGATGGAGACAAGAAGATGGCAATTAGTCACTGTGAAGGATTTGGGCTGATGGCTGCTAGACCGTTCTGGAGCCCAGACACTGGCCCCCCATCCCAGAGGCTGCCAGGAGCTTTCCTGTTTAGAGTTTTCTATTCTGCCTGAAACCATAAGAGCCTGGGGCTCTCCTACCTAACTTCCTCTCCACCCTCATCACCTTTATTTGGAGTGTGGGACCAGAACACATAGGTCCCACTGCATGGCTGTTTTTTCTTGCAGACAGTGGCAGCACTGTCTGCTCAAGTGGGAGTGCTGGGTATGGAGGCCAGGCTGGCCACAGGATGAGTTACCAGCTAAACCCAAACCACCCATTAATGAGCACCAGGACCTATTGTTTTTGGCCTTGGGAGACAGCTCAAAAGCCAAGGTTGATTTTGGTCATATTTAGCCATCAAATACCCATGTGCTACACAGAATATGAGTGTTGGCCCTATGGGCCAGAGTGAAAAGAGCTGAGGAGGAGGCAGCACCCTGGATTCTCTGTGCATGGCTACAATTTAGGGGTGCATCTAGCCCTTCAAAGAAAATCCTCATCTCCTTCCCCAGAGTGTTATCAGGCCCAGGCCTGTCCCCAAATGATGGATGGGAACAGTTCAACCCTGAGGTCTGCCTGCTGTTGGCACAGACAGATGTCTACACTGCTGCTGCTTTCCCTTAATTCATTTCCTTTGATGCCCACAAAGTGAGGGTTAGAGTTATTTTCAAACAAGATTCTCTTTTGTTTGCTGAACATAAGGTTCCATTCTATCAAAAAGACCACACACACACACACACACACACACACACACACCCTTCCATCAAATTTCTATTGGAAACTGGGCCTCCATTTGGAGGTAAAAGCATCTTAGGAAATCAAGTTCCCTAACTCTCCCTTGCTCGGCGTGAATTGGATCCCCAGCAGTCCCTCACATTCTGCTGTGGTATGTGTACGTTCCCTGGGAGACTTGTCAACATACACATTTGGTTCACGACCCAGGGGTGGAAATGATACCCTGTGTATCTGATGAGCTCCCAGGTGATGTTCATGCTGCTGTTTCTTGGGAGGCACAGGAGCCAGGGTAGAAGATCTCATTTTAACCTTGCTCCCCAGAGGGTCCTCTGCTTAGACCTCTAGAGTCTTCATGGCACTCCTGGTAGAGCCACCAACCCCCCATCCTGGCCACTGTGCAGAGAGCATCGACAGCCCTTGCCCTACCACGTGCTAGAAAGGGAAAACCTACCTCCAGGCCTCCCAGAACACAGGAGACCTCAAAGTAACCAGGCCACTCAGGATGAGGAGAGGTGCAGGAGAGAAGACAAGCAAAGACAGAGATAGAGGATACCCAACAATCTAAGCTACTGGAAGAGAAAGGAGTCTGAAAAGGAAGTGAGAAAGGTGGGGGGGACCCAAGAGTGAAATGTCACAGTGGAAACCAAGGAGGAAATGATCAACATGCTCTAGTGTTGCCAAGAAAGCATAGAAGCTGAAGTCTGAAATGTGCCCTTTGGGTTGGGTTCAACAACAAGGTACTCACACAGCTGGTGGGGCTGTGGCTCCTACCACAGCACAGCTGTTCACTAAGGGGTGAAAGCCAGCTAGCAGAGGAAGGGCCTGGGCATGAGGCTGGAAAGTGATAAGAAATATGGTCAGAAAAAGGAGAGAAAGAGTCGAAGTAGTGATTGTAGTGGGGTGGGGAAGCTGGGGCTCTTTTCTCTTTAAGAAAGAGGAGTAAAGTAGAAGCCAGTAATGAAAGGGTAAACCGAGTGGATGCCAGGAACAAAACTGGGTCATCAAAGAGCAAAGCCCTGGAAGGCACAGTCAGATGAGAGCATGCTGGGCTTCCTGCTCTGGCTCCATTATAGTTGTGAAGCAGGCTGAGGCCAGCTGCTGAGAGGGAGAGGGAAGTTTGGAAGTACTCATGGTGGAGAATGGGGTTCTGATGGCTCTGGTGGGCACACAGCAATGGTCTGAGTTTTGCCAGCAGCAAGGAACAGTCTAGTATCATCTTTGAAAGAGGGGTAACTGGGTAAATCCATGGCTGGGGTGTTGCTAAGGGAATTAAACTTAAGGAGAGTCAAGTAGGAGACATGTAATACCTGTAAGAGAGCAGTTGCAGTAGTGCTTCATTAACCTGAAGCAGGACTGAGACAGATGTAAACAGGGAAGCATCCCAGAAGTAGGGAGCAGTACTCTGGGATATACAATGCTGTGTTTCCAGAATCATTGATTGAGGTCGTTATAAGGAAGGAAGTTATAGGAAAAGTGAGAATATTTAGTTGTGAATGATGACATGCATGAGTAGTAGAGGAGCATTTACAATCATTAGAGGTGATAAGGTAAGAAACTAGAGTCCAAGATGGTGGGCCACCCTAAAGGCAGCCACCAAGGAAAATGAGTGCCGAACCCCCAGCTCAGTGGAGACACATCCAACCCCCTGTTCCTGAGATGTAGACCCACAGAATATCATATTCTCAGAGTAGCACTTTTTTTTTTTGCTGAAGAAAAGCCAGATATGTGGTGGTGACATCTGAGAACCAGTCCCTCGCTGATAGAGCAAGATCTAGGGCTGGGGCCTTGGTCAGACACAAGGCACTCTGGTCTTACTTAGGGTAGCAGCCTTGCCTTCCCAGGTCAAGGGCTATCTCTGAGGGCTGATCTTGTCCACCCAAATGCCTCAGTAACAGGAGAGATGCCACTGATACACAAAGGGTGAATGTGAGCTGAGATAAGACAGAGTACTTTGGAGCAGCAATTGCTTCAGAGAGAAACAAAGATAACACAGGGGCAAATGAAGCTTCCCTGTTGGGAGGGAGTCCTGTAATTTTTTTCCCTGCTGAATAGTCTGATAATTTATGTCCTCTAAACTGACTGTAAGTAAGATTATCAGATCCCTCTAAGCTGTGTTCTACAGAAGTGTTAATTACATACATTATCTCATTTAGTCTTCATAACAACCCTGAAATTGAAAAATGTGAACTGGCTTACATGTGTTTCCATGTGGATACCTTTGCTTACCCAAATAGAAAAATTCATATAAACTTTGGTAGAGAAGTCAGATTATAAGCTCCTTTTCTTATCTAAATATCCATTAGGGTGGGACAACTCAATATTCACATACAAAAGAATGAATTTAGACCAACCTACACTATATATAAAAATTAACCCAAAATCAATCAGTGACCTAAATATAAGAAGTGGAATTATTAAACTCCTAGAAGGAAACATAGAGACAAATCTTCATGATCTTGGATTTGGCAAAGAATTCTCAGATATGACATGAAAAGCACAAACAACAAAAGAAAAATTAAATAATATAAATGGTACTTAACAAAAATGTAAAACTTTTGTGTATTAGGGGCATTAAGTATGTGAAAAGACAACCTATGGAATGAGAGAAACTGTTCACAAAAAATGATAGCTATCCAGAAGATATAAAGAAGTCCTATAATAGAATGATAGAAGACAACAATCCAATTTAAAAATGAGCAAAAAATCTAAGTAGACATTTTTTCCAAGTGTGATATACAAATTACCAATAAGCATATGAAACATTATGAGTTATTAAGGAAATGCAAATGAAAACCACAATACAACTTCACACCCATTAGGATGACTATAATAAAAAATTCAGATGACAATGAGCGTTGATAGGGATGTAGAGGAATTAAAAAAAACTCTTATCAACTGCTGCTGGGAATGTAAAATGGTGCAGCTGCCCTAGACAATGCTTTGACATTTCCTCAAAAGGTTGCATAAAGAATTGCCATACAACCCAGCTATTCCACTCTTAGGCATACATCCAAGAGAAATGAAAATACCCGTGCACACAAAATAGTATACATGAATGTTTGTAGTAGCATTATCCATAATGGCTAGAAGAGATGGAAACAACTTAAAGGTCCATAAATAGATAAATGAATAAATAAATTGTGGTTTATCTATAACATGGAAAATTATTCAGCCATAAAGAGGAATAAAGTAATGATCCATGGGTACAACTTGGATAAACCTCATAAACATTATTCTAAGTGAAAGATATGAGACATAAAATGTCACAAATTGTATGTTTCTGTTTATAGGATATATCCAGAATAAGCAAATCCTTAGAGACAGAAAACAGATTAAAGTTTACCACGGGCTGGGAGGAGAGAATAATTACTTAGTGAGTATGGCATGTTTCATGGGGTAATAAAAATATTTTGAGGCCAGAGAGAGCTGGTGGTAGCATAAAATTGTAAATACATGAAACACCACTGAATTGTACACTTTAAAATAGTTAATGGTATATTACATAAAGTTCACCATGGAGAGGACTCCGTGGAGATAGAAAGCATGAGCCAAGTCTGAAAGGGACATCAAAGCTCACATCTCCCACCTGTTCCCTTCTAGGTAGGTGGATTTATGCTGCAGGTGAGAAAGGTCAAGGAAGGACCTAGATGCTTCTCTGGGGCAGGGTGGTGAATGAAACATCAAATCAGTGCCCTGGCACACTCTACCCATCAGCTGCTACCCAGTCACCATGGTGACCAAATTCAGCACTGACTGTGCTGTAGCCCCAGGCGAGGGGGTGTGGGGAAGAGTATTAAGAAAGATAGAGCAAGGGAATTCACAGACAGAAGAGCAAGGGTACATTTCTTATACTTCCTTCAAATAAACCCTTTGTTGCATCCTTTCCCAAGATTAAACATATTCTCCTAATAAATGTTGTTCATTCCACTAAAAATCATTTTATATACCCCTGACATTGGAGAAGTGAAAGTCCTGAGATTGTCTCATTTCAACACTGAGGACAGTGAAGGCCCAAAAGTGTAACAGGGTGCAGCCAAGAATGGGGGGGCCCAAAATAGGGATTTAGAATGTGGTCCATAACTCAAGGTGTCCAGGAAATATTAGGATGCCCTCACCCCTTCCCTGTCAGGTATGGGTTGGGGAAGGGACACATGGAGCAGGGCCATTGAGAGCTGTTTTGTATAGCAACAGCTCTGCAGCTAACCTCTGGCATGGTCATTTAACATATCTATAATCTTTAACTGTTTACACAGATATGTTAAACAGTTGTGGCCATTCTCTGAGCCATTGGAATGGAAGTAACTTCCCCACCAAGACTAACTGGGGGGCAGGTCCCCCGAGTTACAGGGCCTGTGTGGGAGCTTGGAGAAGATTGGCTCCATGACATGGGGCCACACCTGCTCAGACTCACAATGGCAGCCCAGTGAAGCTCGAAGGATATGAGAGTGCCGGCAAGTGTAGCCAATTGTCGGAGTGTTACAGAACAAAACAAGGGGGCCTGGAACGATAATACTCTTATGGAAAGAGACTCAGGTCCGTCTTGTCCGCCGCCTTAAAGGAAAGATATCTCTCAATGCCAGAGATTCATGAAAAGGAAAGGAAACATTTATTTAGTGCTATACAAACTTAAGGTAGTGACCTAATGTCTTTGTCAAAATCTTAAAGTCCTTTAAAACACCCACAAACGCACACAGTCCTTCCTTCCTCCCTGCCCAGTCTGGGGTACCATATCTCAGGAAAGGAAATAGAAGTCCAGTCTCAGGCAATGTCTCTTTATTCCCAGTAATCCGTGCTCCCCTGGTAGGCCTCTCTCAGTTCTCAGCACCATCAGCTGTATCGCCGGAATCTCTGCTAAAGCTGGGTGATGGTTCCCCCTACTGCTGCTGTGGGGGTCCCCACTCTGGCAAAGGTGCGTGGTCCTCTCTCCACTGCTCCAGCCATGTGGTCCTCTCTCCACCACTCCAGCCATGTAGTCCTCTCTCCCCCAGGACCACGGGAGTCCCCACTCAGCCAAATCCGCGTGGTTCTCCTTTCTATGGCTGCCGTGTCTGGGTTTAAATCCCTGCGCCAATCTTCCTCTGCAGCCCCATTTCCGACTCCTCCCACACTCGGCCACACTTGCCCTCAATCTGCTGTCCTTTGCAGCTTTTCTGGTCCCCATCATGGGTCTGGGCAAGTGTCACCTCATGTCCTGGAACCAATCTCCTCTGAGCTCCCACGCAGGCACTGTAACTCAGGGGACCTGCCCCCCAGTCACATCTTGGGGAGGTGTCCCTTTTCATCCCCCTGGCCCAGAGCATGGCCATAGCTATTTAGCATATTCAAGCAACCGGCCCAAGGCTATAGGTATGTTAAATGACCATGCCATGGATTAGCTGCAAAGCTGCCCTGCATGTTCTTGCTCTGTGTGCCCCTTCCCCCAACTCACACCTGTGGGGGGAAGGGGTAAAAAACATCTTAGAATCTCCTGGACACCTTGAGTTCTGGGCCCCATTTCAAATGTCCATTTGGACCACCCCCACCCCCCTTGGCTGCACCCTGTAACAGGAGGAGTTGGAAATTGGGCTGCAGAGGAAGACTGGTGTGGGGATTTGAAACCAAGTCGTGGCAGCCATTGGAGAGAGGCATGGAGAGAGGACCACACAACTGGGACCCTGGCAGAGAGAACCACACGGTTTCGCCAGAGTGGAGACTCCCACGGCCATTGTGCAGAGAGGACCACTCGGCTTTGCCAGAGTGGGGATCCCTGTAGCTTTAGAAGGGAGAACCACCACCCAGCTTTAGCAGAGATCCTGGCGACACAGCTGACGGTGCTGGGAACCAAGGGAGGCCTACCAGCTGAGCACAGAATACTGGGAAGAACCGGGGGCTGCCTGAGACATGGACTTCTATTTCTTTTCCTGAGATATGGAACCCCAGACTGGGCAAAGGGGGAACAAAGAACTGTGTGTGTTTGTGGGTATTTTAAGGGACTTTGGGATTTTGATGAAGACATTAGTGTTGGGAACCACCCTGCCTGGTATCAGAAGCTGTAACCCCCACCAAGGCTAAGGCTGAAGTAACAACCTTGGACCGTAAGCCAGCAAGGAGACAAAAGCTTATCTCCCTGGCAGGAGCACTGCCTCTGCTCCTTTTACTTCACCCTGCCTGACCCCCAATGCTTGGTCAGTTAGCCAATGACGGGTAGGATTCCCCAAGGGGGGAACAACCTAAGACAGGCACAATCACATGGGAGGCCCCCAAGGAAGGACTTTGGGGGCTACAGCAAAAGGGGGTGATGTACCCTCGCCCCTCGACTTTGACATAGCCTGAGTCCTCATGGTCTGTGAGAAAATCTCCTAATCCCTTGGCTGCCTTAGTTCCCTTGCTCCACCTAAACCTGAAACAATGACAGAGGGTGGTGCCGCCCCGTACTGGAAAAGGGCGGGATCCCTGGGTGATCAGGCCTAAGAAAGAATATGTAAAATCCTGTGAAACCTGCTTTGTTTAGAATGTTCTCGGTTGAATGAGAAGGGTCCAAGGAGGAAGTAAGTTTGTTCCTTAAAGTCTTTTACAGCTCTTTGACCCTGACTCAAAATAGGCTCTCAGACTTCCTTGTTGTCTATTGTTTGATCCTTTCTTCCCAGCAATGAGTAATGAACTTTACCTGAATTCTTATGCAAACGAACCCAATAAAAGCCTGCCTGGGCAGAGGAATGGGGCGCTCTCCCCTAGGGCGCTCCCCCCTAGGGAAGGTGGCCAAGGCGTTCTCCACTACAGAGAGTGGCCGTTTTGTCCCTATTTCTCCACAGGACTCAGTTGTCCATGTGTATGTTTTTCTCGTGTTCTGATGAGCCATTTGCAACATTCTGTGGACACTGCCGGTTGGTGGCCGCAGCACATTAGGTCACTACTTTAGGTTTGTATAGCATTAAATAAACATTTCCTTTCCTTTTCACAAATCTCTGGCATTGAGAGATGTCTTTCCTATAAGGCGGTAGACATAACGAACCTGGGGGTTCCTTTAGGTAATAGTATATTGCCTTCGGCCCCCCCCTTGTTGTTCTGTAACAAAAGAAGAAATAAGTTAGTAACAAAAACAAGATTAGAACTATGTATTTTGGTCTGGTCATCCAGGCCATTTCCTATTTATTGGCACATAGGTCATTCCTTCAAAGCCAGGAGAAAAAAAGAATGCTGGAGGAAGGGACAAACTTTCAGGATGGTACAATTACAGAAAGGAATTATGTCAGGAAAATTTTTAGACTAGCAGGAAAAAGAAATTATGATATATGTATTTCTGCTTATTCTATCCATATACTGAACCAGGCCTTTGAGGGGAAGGAGGGAGGGTAAGTGCACAATTAAGCAACTGGGGCACTTGAGTGCAAGCTCTAAGTCTCTAAGTTACTACCAGTGTTATCTCAGATAAGCTGCGCAACTCATTTCAGCCTCTGACTCTCTTTAATCACCTAGGAAGAAGTGGGCCAGCAGCACAGGCCACATTAGGGTTAGAGAATGACCTAGAAGGCTTTGCAGGCCTCACGCTAATTATCTCTGAAGCTGGGAGCAGGTTGATAGGATGGAGGAAGAGGCAGAGGAGACATCACTATGGCCATTTCCTGGTGTCCTCCATCTTGCTCCCACTGGGATCACTGTGTGGCTACTCCTCTCCACCCCATGGCATGATGCATGGAATCAATCACTCTGCATACACCCATACCTCCCAGGTCTGGCTGGGAGCAGCCAGCTGGCCAAAGGCATGTTTCCCCTGGCCCAGTGGTGACTCATAATTGGCAGGCCTCTGGCCCCCAAGATATTGTGAAATCCGCCTCTGTGATGGGCTGATGTGACAGCTTTGTTCTCTCAGGCTCCTTTGACTTGTGAATCTGCCTTTGTGCTGGTGGGAGATGCTCAAGCCCTGCTGTTTCTGGGCTCTGACATTCGCTTGGCTGGGCAGGCTGGCTGCAGCAGGGGTGGTAGACGGAAGGCTGGAGCAGCAGTCCCAAGGGCTGAGCAGCCTGTGGTTGGGATAGCTCAAACTTCACTTCCCGGCAGTGTAAGACTCACTGGGTGGTCGTGAAGAATAAGTGCCTGCTTAGTGCCAGTTGTGAATGGACAGATCACAAACTGCACGGCTGGACAAGGGCTGTCCTGCTGTGCTTGGGTCTGGGCCCAGAGCTCTCTACAGTGTCTGTGAGGCCCAGGATTCAGGGCAGGCAGCCCTTGGGGAAGATTATTTGGGGCCTAGGAGGACTCTGCTAGCCAGAAAAGACTCCAGGACTCTCAGGTAGGTGTGTGGGACCCGATTTGTGGCATAACTTCAAGGCAGGCACTGTCCTTGAGTCAAGGACAGCTAGGTTCAAATCTCAGCTTGGCTCCTGGCTAATGCTAAGACTCTGGACTAGTTATTTAATCTTTAATCTCTAATCTCTGAGTTGTGAAAGGTTTAACAGGACTCTAACACATATAGATGTGCACTGCACTGTATTTACTTGGAAAACATAGTCACACACACACATACACACCATTCATGCCCACCATTTTCTGCTTCTTTCTTTGATCCATGGGATAGAGATGGCTTGTTCTCAGTTCTTACCTGGCCAGGTATCCCCTCCACCCTCACAGTTCCATGAAGCCTTCCTGAGATTGATGGCCAGGTCAATGAGGGCCAGTTTCCACTGGAGTGGGGACAGCTGAATTTAGTACACACACTGTCATTGCTGACTCCCAACACCGACTCAGCAGATACTTACATCAACAGGGCCTTGTTTAGCTGATGAAAATTTCACAAGCACAGGTGTTTCTTCTAGCTAGACAGTCAGCTACCACTGGGCAAAGCTTCCCACACAGGAGGGAAAATGCAGCCTCCAGTGCAAGGCTTGCTGAATGAAATGAGAAGGAGGAACCTAAGGAGCTCCACAGATGCAACAAGATGTGGCTTGCCCTGAACTTCTGGGATGTCAGACCCAAGGGCTCCACCCCATGAAGGGGATGGCAGGAAAGTCTCTTCTTATGATACAAATGTCTAGGTTTGAAGAAGTCTTCTGTGTCACCCTGCCCAAGCCCCATGAGGTGATGGACATTCACAGTGGTAGCTGGATAGCTACTCACTTCCTTTTGGGCTGCTGAAGTATCAATAAGAACTCTAAATTCTAATTCTGCCCCCTGTAGCTTATAGCAATTAAACCTTATTCCACTGCCTGGGGCCATAATACACAGATCGTCAAGATAAGCTGATGATATTCAAAAGTTTCCATTAGTCTCCTTCTCCTCTTTAGAATAAACAATAAGCCATTGACCCACTTTTCATTGCAGGAAATGATTCCAAGAATCCCATTTTTTTCCTGCTGTTTCCGACAAAGAACAAATGAATCAGCTTTACCCTGGACTAAGAGGGTTCTGGGGATACTTCCAGGAGCAAGTGCTGGTAATCCTTCTCTGGGTCCCCTCTCCTTGAGGACCTTACTAAAGGCCAGAGTCACCTCCCCTTGGGGGCGGGTGCCTTCTTTGTTTCTGCACAGGGCTGGGGACTGGCCTGGCTGTCTGGGAGCCTTATCTTCACCCCCGACTGCGGCAGCTTTGATCCTGTAACTCTGCTTCTCCATCAGAATTCAGAGAGCAATAATAGTAACTGCTTGTAAAGTGCTTGGAGCTCAGAGGAGAAAAGGTGTCAGACAAGTGTGAAATGTTATTACTGGCACAGGCCAAAAAATAGAATGGAAAATCACCAGCAGAAAGTGGGAACTCAGAGGAAGCCATTTGTCAGCTCCTCTGAAGAAATGGATACAAAAAAAGGGGTCTCCCTGCCTGCCCCGACCCTGCAGACAGACATACCTCAGGTCACCTTGAGGGGCCTGAAGAGAGGCAGGAGAACACAAAGGAAGTGTCTGTCCTGCTTTCTTACATCAACAGTACAAAACTTTTTTAGTAGCCATGCCTCTTCACCACATACCTGAGAGGAGGCTGCTAGCAGTCCAAGGTACCCAGAGTCCCCACGCAGCCATTTCAATCAGAGAAGTCTTTCAGAGAAAAGGGCCACACACCAACCACCTGGAAGAACCAATTCAGTTCTCAAAAAAGAATACACTAGGCTGGTCGAGCAAGTCAACATGTGCGACATGGACTGAAAGGGCAGACAATAAAAAGGACTCCTATGGGTACACAGATAACCCAATGAACAAAAGGAAATTTAAAAAACTCTAATTAGTACTCTCAGAAATTAGTACTCTCAGAAGATTATACATTCATAAAATATATTCTCCTTAGACCTTACAAATATGATTCAGCATTCTGTGTCCCCAAAATAATCATCAGTAAGTGAACTCAAAGAGAAAGTCAGGGAAATCTGCCAGAACATAGAGGAGAAATACAATGAAAGGAACTCAAGATTAAAACCACCCATACACCCTATTATGATAAATGGGAAAAAAATGCCATATATCATTTAAAATAAAAAGGATAAGGAGAAAATTTTAAACACAGAGAGAAAAAAGGATCACCTGTCAAAGAATAAGAATCAGACTTACTTTTTAGTAACAAAAATTGTAAGAAATGGGATATTTTAACACATACCATATTTCAAGATGGGAAGACTTAATTTATAAAGACATCAAATCTTCCCAAATTAACCCCCAAATTCAGAGTATTTTCCCTGACAACTAACACTTGTGTATGGATAACAAGAAATTCTCACTGCAGACTGAATCTTCAAGTACAAAGAATCAGGGAAGAGTTCTGAATTCTCTCCAGTGGTGGTGACAAAGATGATGGTGGCTGGTGGGAGCAGCCAGTACCCTGGGTCTAGTGCAGACAATGGCAGTAAAGTGAAGAAAACAGCTTCTTGCCAGCAGGCATCCAGAGGCCATGACACCAGACAGTCCCCATGGTGTGGTTTCATTGTGTTCTTTGTTCTCTGGCCTCGCTCTAATCTCACCTTTTTTCCAAAGTTTGTTTCCAAACACCCCATCCTTTCAGTAAGATATCCAGTATTCTTCCAACAAATCCCTTTTCTGCCTAAGTTAAATAAAGATGGTTTCTACTACTTACAGCTAAGAACACAGACTGGGACAAAGGGTTTTCTAATCTTGAGTAAAGAACAGGTTTTTGTGAGCAAAACATGAAACCAGAAATATTATTTAAAAAATAAAGACTGACTAACTGAATCACAAAATGGTAAACAATCCAACAGAAAAAGAGTAAAGTCCAAGTTAGTAGGTAGCACAGCATATTAGGAAAAAGAGGAAAGGCTGATAAATATATGAAAAGAGGGTCAATTTCCCTAGTAATTAACTGCAGGTTAAAACAACAAAATATCTCTTTTGCCCTTCAGATTAGCAATAGATGTAAAGGATTCATAATATTCAAGGCGTAACACAGAGAAAAATGAGCTGTTTTGTAAAGAATTGTGGAAAACAAGTATGATTTTGACTGGAAAGTATTATTTCCCAATATTCAAAGTGGGAATTTCTCCTACTCAAAAGGGTTATTTGTAAGTATTTATCCTTTAAAAATACTCACACAGAACACAAAGATATTAATATCTTGGTCATTTAGAAGAATCAAAAATTGTAGACAACCTAAACACCATCAATAGGGGAATAGTTAAACAAAATATGGAAAACACAGAAGGAATTTAAAATGGGTTAAATTTATCTCTGCTGACCTAAAGGACTCCTTGGTTTATTGTTTAGTGAAAAGAAAAGGCAATTGTAAAACACTATATGGTATGATTCAATTTCTCTTTAAATTATTTTAATTGTAAGGAGGTGGCTATGATCATGTTCATATTACACACTTCTGTAACAAGTAATATTGTACTTACTGGGTCAAATAAATATTGTCATTTCTGTATATGCACACACAGCACATCCTGGTGGAATATTACTATGGTGCCGCTTGTATCTTGCCATTTCTAAGCAAAACTTAAAGTAGAATGGAATTGGAGACAGCAGGAATTTCCTTTTAGGAATAAATCACCATTGTTGTGTGTTACTGTAAGCCCGATGAGGGTACTAGGCCAGGGGTGAGCTGGACCTGCAGCTGTGTCCTGGTCAGTACAGAATGCCTAGAGGAGGCTGAAGGGTTCTCATTTTATCCTACAGCCTCAGGAAGAGTTTTTTGGAGCCTAGATCAATCTAAAGGGAAACATTAGATATGGTAATAGTTGCCTTGCTAAGAACGTCCTATTCCCTTAATGTTCCATTGGAGGAAAGATATTAAGTGCAAGGAAAGCCCCCATGCAATAAACAAAATTTCGGACAAATAGAAGATGTTTATTTGACCCGGTAAATACAATATACTGTGCCCACAACATATCCTGATGGAATATTACTGGGGGGCTGCCTGTATTTTGTGGCCTGACCTCTCTGTGTTGTATGGAGTGAAAGTAAATGACAGGCAGGGTCAATAAGAATTCTTTAGCAATTCAGCTTTACTTTCCATGCCATTCTGTAGAGAAGGTGAAAAGACAGGCAGGCTCATAGCAGAACTGAGTGAACCACAAATGGGGCATTTGTCTGTCTCTGCCAGGGGGATTTCTGGGATCAGAAGAGGACTTCCATACAGGGCAGGTCCCGAGGCAGGAGCAGAGATCCATCGGGGTGGCCTGAACTAGATAAACATTTAAATTTTTGGAAGACACAATTCAAACCATACTTGTTACATTATATGATGGGGGACCTGCCTCCCCGAAAATGTGGAATTATCTTCTGGAGAGCAGCCTCTTCTAGTACAGGCTTCCCCTGCTACCAGGAACACTCACCTCATCTATATCAGCATACCAGCTGGCATTGTGAGAGTCTGAATTTGGTTTCAGTGAATTTTTTTTTTTTTGAAGACTCTTTCAGTGCATTTGCCCATTTCATGATGGGTGATTTATGAGCACACCTGCCCATGCTGTGCTGAGTGTTCCGCAGTTTTTGACCCAAACCAGCATGACCCCCATGTCCCACCCTCTCTATTCACCTGATCTCACCTCAAGTGACATTTTTTTGTGTACCCAGGTGAAAAAGTCCTTAAAGGGAAATGTTTTGCCAGTGTGGAAGGGGCGAAAGAAAAAATGGTGGAAACACTAAAAGAAATCAAAAGCAATGAGTTCAAAAACTGTTTTGAGCAGTGGAAAAAGTCTCGATAGGTGTATTGCATCAAATGGAGAGTACTTTGAAGGTGACTGAAGTTTAAACATGTAAGAATAAATACACAATGTTTTATAGATAAGTTTTGTTTTTTTGAGGAGTCCCCACTCATATGTAAAATCACTGGCATATCATAGTTCTTTAATAAATAGAGTTATTATTGTCTATAAAGACCCTCTTGCCAGCATGTAGGTTTAAAGAAACAGTTAAGATGAAAAAGAAAAACCTCACTTGCCCAAGGCAGCAGTTCTAGGTCTGCAGATGCCAGCCCCACTCTGGTCTTGCCTGACCCACACTCCTCCCAGTGAGGCTCTCTTGTGTTCTGCCCCCTGGCTGGTGCAGCATCTACCCTCAGCACCAGGGACACCTGTTCGTTGTTATCTGCTGGCAAACCAATGTCTTGCTGACATACGTTCTGATTCAGGAACAGGTCTACCTCTCCTCTCGTCCTGTCACCATGCTGTGATTGCTGAGAGCCAGGTTCTTCCACTCGGTAACTGTGGACCACCAACCTAGCCAGGGTCTGCCAGGGAGCAGTATGGAGTGAGGGGCTGAAAGATTCGAGAAGGAAGGATCAGCCGTTTTAATAACAATGGAGAGCCTGTTCAAATGTCTATTCCCCTGGCATCCCTCACGAGAAGCTCACTTATCACAAAGTGATCTTGTCTGTCTGGGCATATAGAGGCCTATGGACCAAGCCCACCAAGCACTTGGCACAGCTGATGATCTGAAACCTGTTGAAGTTTTTCTCTCTTTTTTTTTTTCCTGTTCAAAAAAGAACACAAGGACAAGAGTATGCAGAACAGGGACTACACTAACTTTGATTTCCCTGGGAAATAGCAATATATCACCAGCTACTCTTCACAAAGCAGAACATAGGAGAAAGCCCTGGGCTCAGAAGGCTGAGTTTAAGCCATGACTCCTGCTCTATCTACTCATGTGACTACCAGCCTGTCGATAAACCTCAGAGCCTCAGGTCTGAATCTAAAACATTGGGTTAAGGGTACCTCCTGAAGCTATAAGGACTGAGGAAAATAAAGATGGCAGCAATATGTAAAGATCTGGGTTTGAATCAAAAGTCTTTCTTTTTCAGGGGCATTTTTGCAACATGCAGGACTCACAATATACACCCAGAGAACTTTCCAAGTTGTCCTCAAAGGTAACCCCAAGGACACATTTCATCACAAACACTGAGAAATTTTTTTACCTGCATTTTATTTAGTGATGTTATGAACTGAATATGTCTTTCAAAATCTATGTGTTGAAGCCCTGACTCTCCAGTATGATGGTATTTGGGGATGGGATAGTGCCTTTGAGAAGTAATGAGGGTTAGGTGAGGTTATGAGGGTGGGGCCCTCATGATGGGATTAGTGCCCTTATAAGAAGAGACTGTGGAAAGTTCACTATTTCTGCTATATGAGGACACAGAGAGAAGGTAACTATCAGCCAGGAAGAAGGCTCTCATGAGAACCTGGCACCTTGATCTCAGATTTCTACCCTCCAGAACTGTGAGAAAATAAACGTTTAAGCCACCCACTCTATAATATCTTGTTATGGCAGGCTAAATTAATATAAGTTAGAAATTATTTCAGTTTCACCTTATTAGCAATTTGACTTTATTTTTATAACATTCAAATGTATTTGAAAGCATTAAGGAAAAACATAATTCTCTTTAAAGAATAGCTAAGAGAAAAAAACAGCTATTTTTATATGTAATAGCTGAGCTGCCTAATATGATGCCACTAGCCACATATGGTTAAACACTTGAAATGTGGCTGGTCCAAATGGAAATGTGTTAAGTATAAATCACACAATGGATTTCAAAGACTTACTACAAAAAGGAATATAAAAGTAATAATTTTGATATTGATTACATGTTGAAATACTAATACTTTGAATTCATTGAGTTAAATAAAACATATTCTGGCATTAATGTCACTTGCCTTTCCCTTGTTTAATGTGGCTACAAGAAAATATAAAATTACATATTTGCTTTGTATTCGTGGCTCACATTTTATTTTTATTGGAAAACACTGATCTAGAGTCTGAAGCATAGACAAAGTATGGGCTTTTGAGTCAGCAGCTCTGCACTCTGATCCAAATTCTGTCATTACTGGCTTTATCAACATGGGCAAATGATTGAACATCTGTCATCCTTGGTCATCCCACATTGAAATGGAGATAAGACTGTATGTCACGGTGTTGTGGTAAGGACTAGCTGGAAGAAGCTAAAAGAATGCCTAGCATGAGTTTACCTAGTAGAAACCCCGTAAGTGTTCATTTCCAACCCCCTAGTTAGTAGAAAGAGAAAATCATGCTGTCAACACTCCATCAGAACCAGCTGCAGGGCTGATGGCTGTGCAAAGATGGTCTTCTAAGCAAGCACAAGTAAGCTAGAGTACACTCACACAGAGAATGACCTCAGTGTTACAGTGTGTGAAAAGTTTAAAGGTGTATTTTGTGGGGATAGAGGGGTCTTTATCTGAATTTACTTGTATTTCTTTAAAACTTGTGTGCATAATGGAATTTGCTCTCATAAATACAGAACTGATGGATCGATATTGGCTCCATGTGTTAAAACAAAGTCACCACTGCACAGAGCATCCTGCCCCTGTCCTCCCATCCTACACATATCTCTGAAGCTCTGTGGGGGTCCTCTGTCTCCCTGTTTGTAGGCATCACTGCACAGCAGCAGCTCCAGGAACTACATTTCATGACACAGAGTTGTTGGAGAGAAGCAGTCTCATAGAGCCAGTCTTTTCAATATAATTGAGATGAAATGCAATTGAGAGAAACTGGATATCTATTATGGAGAGAAGGATCTTATCATGGCTTAGTTTCTCAGACATTCATAATAAAAGCCTTTGGGGTTTTATTGACTGCAAGCTGGGCCTAAGGCTGTGGTGGGCTGTGACTGTACACACTGCTCAGTGTAGCAGCTAGAGTCTGGAGGGACAATATATCCAAACAAGGGTAACAATAATTTCCATGTTTGTGGGTTTGTCTCAAGAATTTAGTGCTTCACACCACCCTCCAATAAAAAAGTTGAAAATTGGAGCTTGTCCTGAGGGACATAAGCAGGTAGGAAACAGGCCACATGGAAACAACTGGAGGAACATTATCTAAAAAGAGATCTGGAAAGTCTTCAACCTTCGGAATCACTATATGTGAAGAAAGTTCCAGCCTAACTTTGCCAGCTCCTTTGGGTAGGAGAGTGGCCAGTGGGTGAACTATCTGGGAGGCAGATGATTTGCTTCCATGAGGAAGAGTATTTATTTACCTATGCCTGCCCTTATTCTTACAAAGACTTCAAATGAATAAAAGGAACACAGCGATTCCTCAAGGCAACTAGCTGTTCTTTTAGGTTATGGGCTCTGTGTCCCTTGAGAAATTCTACTAGTAGTCATGTGTGCTTCAGAGTAGAGGCTTTTGTTGAGTGGGAACCTCCAGCCTAGGGCTTAAAAGTGCAGACACCACTCCTGACAGCAGTTGGGGTGTTCCTAGGAAGCTCAGAGGGCCTGGTCCTCAGTATCATCAGCGTTGGGGCCTACCTCAGTTACACATGCATGTTTGTGAAGTTAAAGGTTGATTTGGAACCCTCTTCTCTCCTTTAGTAAATTTCACTTTCCCTGTCTCTTCCCAGGCCCCAGTGACTTCTGGTTCCTTCCTTACCATCAGGCTAAAAGGGACTCCCAAACCAATCTTCTCTTCAGTGCACAAATACAAAGGAAACTTAAGCTAACAGTGGAAAATTCAGAATATGGCATGAATGGAGGAACGGGAAAGTGGGCTGGAAGAAGAGTGTCTGTTGCTCCAAGTGGCCCTGGGCAGGGGAGGAGCCCCTGGGCTGGGGCAACAGCATGTGCCATTTCTGACCTGGATGTTGGTTTTGCTAGCTCTGCCTGGACTTTAGACTTAGTGAGCTCCAGGGATGGGCTTCTGTTTGGTCAGGGTGGGAAGTGCTCTCAGTGTTTCTACATTGCTCTTGCCTTTGGGGAATGGAAAAAATAGGAGTCAGCAACAGTTCTTTGAACTAGGACCCCTGGCTTGAGCTTTGAAGGGACAGGAAGGTGTTCTGGTTAGTCATTCTGTTTCTGTGGGACCATACTGGAGAGCAAAGCCTGCTCATCTGTGTTGGCACTGCAGGCCTTTCCATAGGTGAGTAACAGCACACTCAGCTTCCCCTGGAATTGTCCAAGGTCAGCAAAGCACTCTAGCTCAGAATGCTCTTAGTCTGAAGACAACAGCTCTAGACGAGAAAGGAGAATGGAAGGAAATGAGAGATGGGAAGAGGCTCACGGAGTACCTCATGGTCAGACTCAGGCCAATCTGCTGGTCTAGGAAACTGGACAAGGGTATTGCCAGCAGAGGATTCTCACTGATCCCTCTGGGCACATGGAAAGTGGAATCTTAAGGTTGACCTTTCCCATAGAAGATTAAGTACCTAAAAATGTTCACAACCTTTGAAATAACAATTACATTCTGGGAACAGACCCTAAAGAATTGATACCAGGTTTATTAAATAAACCACCAAAAAATGGTCATTGTATTACTATTTATAACAGCCAAAGTTAAAGTGAACTAATTAACCAACAATAGGGGGTTGGCTAATTAACCTACAGCTATGTCCTCAGCTACTACTTGTGATATTTAGGAAAAATTTATAATCACATGGGAATGTGTTTATGTTTTTCAGTAAAAAAATATAAAGTTATGATATGAAAGTGTACAACTGAATAACCATAGCTATGTACAAGGACAAAAATATACACAGGAAAAATCAAGAAAGCAAAGTGCCAAAATTATAGTTAACACTGTGTGATAAGAATGAGGATTATATCTCCTTTTTTGGCATTTTTCAAATTGCCTTTGATGAATGGACTTTTTTTGATAATTATTTTGATGTTTTACAAAGTAACTTCATGTTTAAAGCAAATAGCATCTCTCCCATGTCTCCAAAGTGGCTCCATGGATGATAACAGAAAAGAAGCTTTCAGTGCAGGAGGTTTCCATGTTGATTGGACTCCATAGAATTTGCAGACTTAAAACTCATGGAAAGTTGCCTGAGGTTGAAGGTGCAGGTTCCACAATGTACCAACTGGTCAGAGTTCCACCCTGCCCTCCCCCACAGAAGTCCCCAGAAGTCCCCAGAGAAACCTGACCATCCCCCAGAGGACAGACTCAGTCCCCCATTCAGCTGCAGGGGAGAAGAAGTTTATTCTCCCGGGTGCCCACTGACAGGACCCATGTATTGATGAGCCCAGGGCATGGACTAACCATGCACTGTTAATCTCCTGACTCTTAACTCTATCTCCTCTTCTTACATTGATGGTCAAAAAGTGAAAGATTTTTTCATACTTCCTGTGTGTCTGGCTCCAGCAAAAAGACTCAGTTACCACATATGTCCCATTTACTGGCCCCAGAGACCCTCTGGACTGACCTTCATCGTGCCACATGAGTGATGAGATGACTCATGCATGGCAGGACTTGCCACGCATCTTGGCATTTCTTCCTCACCACCGTTTTCCTGTTATCCCCACTAAAGCAGGATGTTTTTGTCTTGGAGTTGGGTGTGCTCACAAACCCTAGAGGCTTGTGCAAAAATAGTATCACGGTCCCCAAAGAGCAACTGTCACTTCAGGGATTAAGAACCATCAGCAAAGTGATAGACTACAAACATCTCATACTGAACCACAAAAAGATTCAAGTGTTTCTGAGCAGGCTGTCATAGTTTTCATAAGCTGAAGACTTTGACAGAGGCTGGGACTACCTGAGCCAAAAATCATTAAAGCTGTGTAGGTGAGGAGTCTATGTACTGTGCATTTGTTCCTCTTACCGATAGGAAACTGAGGCTGGATGAGAGGGAAAGTGACTGGCCCAAAGTATTGGCAGAACCAGGACAAGGTCTAAGATACATTCTGCCATTGGTATCTTCATGACCTAAGAAATATTTCTTCCATGAAAGTAGTTAAGCAAGAAAATGACCCAGGGAATACAGATGTTTAGAATATCATGTATCACTTCTTTGGGTCGATAGAGTCAGACTAATGGGTCTCCTGTATGGAAACAAGCCTACCTTCTGTCTGAAATCTCCTGATGGCCCCCGAAATTAGATGTTGTGTCTGGAATCTGACTCTTCCCCTGAGCAAGGGTCTGGAACAGCTGAAGAAAGACCCTGCCTAGCTGGATCTCAGCAAACTCTGCCCTGCTCTGGATGCTCAGCTGGATCACAGCATTGTGACTGAGCCATATTACAAACTTCCTTGGAATGGTGTTGAGAACCACAGGTTACATGTTCCTGAGGAAAGGAAAGCAGCAGAGTGAGGACAATGCCATACGTCCGGCGCATTGGGAAGTGGCAATGTGAACATCTCCATTTTACTACAGGGAAACTGAGGCTCAGAAATATTGAACTTGTTCAAACTTACCTAGTCAGCATATGGTAGGCCAGGATCCAAAATGGAAGGATTTACCTTGGGGTCCCATCTGGCCTCCCCCACAGGACTGCTGTCAGGAGCTCATTTGTCCATGGTCCCATTTCTCCTACCTTAGAGAAAAATTGAGGCCTGGAGAGATGGTGAGGGTCAACTTTAATCAAAGTGGGTATTAGTAGTGTTGTGCCAACTTAGTCCCTCAAATTTCAGAAAAATGTCCAAAAAGAATTAAAGTCATAAACCTATAAGGGAAAAAAGAAAAATAGATGGCAGAAGAATAGAGAAGTTAGTAGAATTTGAGAAAAGTCTACTGAGGGGAAATTAGAAAAGTGAAAGTAAGCTTACAGAAAAGAAGACAGTAAGAGGTTAGCTGACTTATCCCAATAAAACACTGGGAAGGCTCTAGAATTGGAGGTCTCAGGAAAGCGGGGATGAGCATCGGCTGAACACAGAGGTTTTATGAAAACTCTGAATAAGGAAGGTTATATTCTCCCATCCTCTCCCCAACCTGCCAGAGCCAGGTAGAGTTCCCTCCTGCCCCCAGAGTCCTCAGAACACAGTTTCCTTTCTGGGGAAACTGAAGGGAAGAGGCTCTGAATTCAGGGACAGCAGTTACTACTAAGGACTCAAGTGAGGCAGGCACCCTGTTGAAAAGGGGGGTATGGTGAACCTTAGGAGATGAACCTTCATATCCTCAGTCTCATGACCCCCTCTATTTTACCAGCCTTGGCAGCCACAATTACCCTTCCCCAGAGAGAAAATGGGAGGCTTTCTGATCTGTCTGTGAGAAAATGAACTGACACTTTGGATTCCCCACAGGAACAGCCAGGACCCCACATGATCGCCCTGCTTGGAAATTCCTCAACTGACAAGCACTAGCCCTCACCCTCACACAGACCTTGCTCCCAGAGTTTTTTTTTAATTAGTTTTGAACCTCAGTCTGGATTTTAATGTTACATATTTTTTGACTTTAGAAAGACAAATTTGAGCCCTCACTGGTGTTGCTCAGTGGATTGGGTGCAGGCCTGCAAATCAAAAGGTTGCCAGTTGGATTCCCAGTCTGGGAACATGCCTTGGTTGTGGGCCAGGTCCCCAGGATGGGGAATGCAAGAGGCAACCACACATTGATGCTTCTCTCCTTCTCTTTCTCTTTCCCTTCCCCTCTCTCTAAAAATAAATAAATAAAATCTTTAAAAAAAAGACAAATTTGGGTTAATTATACACCTCAGTTTGAGGACATTGGCACCATTTGTCCCTGTAAACTCCTCTTTGTGTCAGCCTGTTTTGCCCTCTGTCCTCAATCCACAGTTTGACTCCTCTAGAAGCAGCCATTCTCAGGTACTAATAAGCTTCATCTGGTTTCACTGGGTCTCTCCTCCATATAAAGAATACTCACCACTCTGCCATTGTCACACTCTCCTGCCTTCCTGGAGCCCACCCTGCTGGAAATACAAGCTCATGGGAGAACTCTGCTCCCCTGAGTTCCCAGGGCCTAGAACAAGCACTGGTAGGAGTTGGAGGAATCTGGTTGAATGGACCAATGACACCCTCCTGCTCTGGGATGGTTGGGACTCTGAAGCTCCCATCAACCCAAATACCCAGAAGGCTACTCTCTGCATGCCCAAGAGATGCAACAAGAGGATACCTAAACAGGGTCCTGTCCAACCCATGTCTTCCAACCCTTTGGACTGCTTCAGCCCAGCCCTTTCAGGAACAAATGGAAACAAGCATCTCAGGAAGGGAGTCTGGTCCTCCTGTTCTGTGGCTGAACCTGGGAATGCATTCCATAGAGTGGGCCTGTTGGGATGGCCTAGTGGCTTGTGCTGTTAGGAAAGATACAGCCCAGTACATAGAGCATGCTAGTAGCTGCTTGCAAGTCTTGCCAGGCACAGATCTGCCTGGCCACACCATAAAACCCTAACTAGGCATGTAAAAGCTGCCTGCCAGCCCACAGATAACTCTGCTGACTTCAGAGAGGTACTGACAGGCCCCTAAGACAGATACATGGTGAAAATCTGGGATGCAGTGGCACCCAGATGCCTGGCACTTAGGCACAGAGAAGAGGCTATGGTGGCTGATTTGAAGAATACCACCTGGCTACCCTGTCACTTTGAGGCAGAAGAGACCTTACATCATGAGAGGTATACAAAGAATGATTTTTACCTTTCACAATGTAGTGGTGATGCTCACAGTACACCATACGAAGACAATGTGCTTGGGGAGTTAAAGGTTGTCCAAGGTCACACAGTCAAGCAGGCAGAAGCTAGTCCTTCACCACTTGCTGTCCTTGGGAGACTACCACTTTTCCTGCCTGATCTGTGAACTAGGCTTCTGAGAACTTCTTTCCTAGTCAGAACAGAGAGTTGTTTACAGAATCTCAGTTCCTGCTAAGGCAGTGGGCTCTGGAAGGAGGCTGGACAGCAAGACCAGACCCAAGTTCTACTTCATGCATTCCTGGGTTCACTGTCTTGCCTGTAGAAAGCACCAGGGCCCTATGCCTCTGCCCATGAATGGTCCTTGGGTTCTTCTTAGCTGCCCTGCAGTGCTACATTTCTGCTTTAGTAGAGGCCACATACCTCTTCCTTCTCTTTTAATAGTCTAACTCAGTGGTCCTGGTGACTGTGATTGTTTGAAAGGTCTACAAGGTCCAGGATTATCCTTGCCTCCCACTTTACCCAGGCACTTGCACTTACTAGGAAGAAAATATCTATTACTCTTTCTTAGTCTGCCTTCATGTACTCTGAGTCCTTGACCTGCAATGCCTTTCCTTCTTCTTTCCTTATGCAGCTTCCTTCTTGGCTCAGTTGCTTCCTTCTATAGGAAGCCCTCTGGGTCCCTCCACCTAGACTCAGTTAGGGTCTCCAACTGAGATTTCTACCATCACCCCTTGCTCCCCACCTCCATCTCTATCCTCATCTTGTGCCCCTCAACACACATACCTTGTTCTCATTTTCTAGAATTTGTCACAGTCATTATCGCTTTGGGCACTCTTGTTCTTTGTTTCTGCATCCCCAAAACTACCTGCCCTATTTCCTGAGGGTCTGCAATGTGCTCTCAGCTCATTTCAGACCCTCGGAAATATTGTCAAATAAATGTTGAAGAGGAAAATTTTCCAAGTCCCACTGGGTGCAGGATTCCCAAGGGTGCTGTGAGGCAGGCAGGGGAGGACATGGTGGAACCTCCTTGAGCTGCTCATGAGGAGTGCCCTGACATCTGCTCTAAACTCCCATCATGTGCAGGTAGGAATAGAGTTCTTGTCCTTCCCACCAGATCCTACTCTGGCAGAGTGGCTGTCCAGGATAAGGGGTAAAGTAATCTGGCTGGGGCCTTTGGGTGCCCCAGAATTAAGTCAGGGTGCAGGGATGCAGAAAAGACAGCTGTGCCACACAGCAAGGAAGCTTCCTTGACCACATAGATATGTGGCTGTCCCTTCCACAGCACAGTCCTGCTGGAGGGCTCCATGGGGCATCACAACATCTCATACTTCCTTACAACCCTAGAAAGAAGCCACACTGCTTCACCAGGAAGGACTGACTGACAGGTTCAATGGAGGAACTGTGGCTGAAGAGGTGACATTATTCCTGCCTCAGGTAAGTGATAAGCTGGATCAGAGCTCATGCACCTCACCTCACAGATGGGCTAAAGAAAACCCACCCAAATCAAATAGGAAGGCATAACAATGTATGATAACAAAAGTGAACTAAAATAAACAATACGGTAAGAAATGGTAATTGAATAGTTAACCTATGGAGGGGGGGATAGGACAAGGTTTACAAGTACCAATGGTACCAGAAGAATCAGACTTGATTTTAATAAAAATGTAATACTCAATATATTAAAAATATAAACAGAAATGTCACTTTATAAAATAGTTTAAAATATGCACAAAATCCCTGTGCATATTTTAATGTTTATAAAATCATTTATTCTGAAAAATAGTAATAACTTCAGTATTATATAGCAAATGATTTGCCAAAGCCACAGTAATTCTAAATATGGAAACTTATTTATTGCACAAGATATTCTTGTTGGTATTGTTTATAATAGGAAAAATTAAAATAATCAATAAGGGAACATTGGTTCCCTGAACTATGCTGACGCTAGCCAATGAAATATGCAGCTAATTAAAATATGCTTTTGAAAAGTGTTTTGTGATATGAAGAAACATCTGTGTTCCAATGTTTAGTGACAACAGGGAAATCCAAATAAGTTAACATAGAATGATTGCAACTATGTGAAAATGAAAGACATTCAGAGTAAGAATGGAAGACCAAAGAACCATCTATTGTGAATGAGTTTGGATGGTACAAATATAGGCAATTCTTTTATTTCTGATTTTTACATTTTCCATATATTCTTCAATGACTTTTAGTATTGTTATACTAGGTTATAGTAAATAAACAAGTAAATTTTTCCAGCAAAGCTAAAATGATTCTGCCTCTTTCAGTATTTCTGCTTTAGGGTCTAATGCTGGGCTGACTTGGGGGCTATGGGAACTAATTATAGCCATAGGCTCAGGGTCCCTGGTCACAGAGGACACCCCATGAGCAGGGACAGACGTGAAAATCAGGCACAAAAGTGACCAAAAGGAAACAATAAGCCACACAAAGGAATACATATTGAGAAGCACTACATCTGATTATTTTTACCTGAAGTAGGCAAATTTAATAAATGCTAGAATTCTGAGTGGGGTAAAAACAAGTGCTCATAAAGAAGAAAATCAGGCAAAATTCCTAATAGATTACCAACTACCTCATATAGGGTGATCCTATCCCACATAAAATATTAATTTGATGAATTTGAATTTGAGACAAGGGTACAACTGGACAAACTGACACTAAAAGAATGAACTGTGAATCTAGCTGGCTTGGAGGGGAGTTGGCTAATATAACCCTGTCAATCAACTCAGTCCTGGACAAGGAAAGTGGCAGAGGCTGAGGGCCTTGCATCCTGGTGTCATGTGCTGCACCCACAGCCCTCAGCAAGCACTGTGGACATAAGAGGACAGAAAGCCTATAGACTGAGTCCTTCCTGAGAAGCACCAGATGGTGAGCAGGGACAGTTCCTTGTTATTCTCCTTATGGAGTCCCCAAGCTCATTTCTCCCCAGTCTACCCTCCTAACCCCTCTTGACACAGCCTCTCCCTGGTGACAAGCCTCCTCTAGACTTGCAGTCTAGTGTTCCCCTCAGCTCAGCTCTTTCTTTTCTGCCTTATCCAGTGCTCCCCATGTCCAGCCCACCAAACTGTTTACTCTCTTCCTGAAAATAGCTTGATGGGTCATGGTAACTTTCTTCGGGTTGAAGATTTAAATAGCCCATGCTGAACTCTAAGGTGAACCCAGGTGTGAATGGAAGCTGAAGAAAGAAAGGCACTCAGCCAGACCAAACAGGCAGGCCCAAGAGGAAATTTCGGACAGGTGGGCTGAGCCAGAGGTGAGCCAGGCATGGGGACCTGGACAGACAGAGAAGGAGATAGGGGGCAGGGTCTCTTCCAGGGTCTTTAAGGTGTGAAGGGTTTCAGCCGCCAGCCTGAATCCATGTACTGCTTGCCTGGGCCAGGATAGACACCCAGGTCTGTGATGAGCTGTGCTAGATCCACAGGTAGGGATGAGTGGGGGCTTTACTATTAGGGTTAGAAGCAGGAAGGTCATGGCCCAGGTTTGTCCATAACAGGAACTGAGTGGACAGGAATCTGCCAGTTCTAACCTATTTAAGGCAGGAAGTGGGATGAAGAAAGGCCAAGGAGAAAAGGGAAGGTGTTAGCAAGAAAAAAACTGGGTTCCAGGAGGCCAATATTGTGAGTCCCTCTGGACTAAGGAATACCAACAGGGAGACACACTATAGTGGGGAGTGCATTTACGAAGTGGCAAGGGGATCAGGGACTGACTAAACTCCCAGTAGAAAAGAATAGACCATGGGGAACAATAAGTAAAAAAAATGTTTTTTTAAAAATTATGTTATAGCAATAATTAACACTACTGGATATTGAGCATTTTATATACCCCAAAGAGTATGCCCTTTATCTGAGAAATGGCATATCTCTATACCACTAGAAACGAGTCAGATGGCCCTTCCTCAAGACTGATCTAGAGTATGGTATCTGAATTGAGCTAGGCCAATCAGAGTCCTCCATTGGGAGTCTCATATGGATCTGGAGGAAGTCATGCCTTCCCTCGTTGGGTATTTGTTATGGAGGAGAGAGCCAGAGTTGCTGGACTCACACCCCTCCACTCCATTCTGACACAGGAGGGTATGAAGTTGATAACTGAGACAGAAAGAGAATGTCCAGCTAGAAGCTGACAAACTGAAGCCTACGGGCCAAATCCAGCCCACTACCTGTTTTTGTAAAGTTTTCTTTG
Organism: Tonatia bakeri; assembly: GCA_004024845.1. Taxonomy (NCBI): domain Eukaryota; kingdom Metazoa; phylum Chordata; class Mammalia; order Chiroptera; family Phyllostomidae; genus Tonatia; species Tonatia bakeri. The sequence goes on from PVIA01003299.1 coordinate 77,148, forward strand.
TATACAGCCATGCCTATTCAGCTACATATTGTCTATAGTTGCTTTCACAGGTACAGTAGAGATCATATGGCCTACAAAGCCTAAAATATTTACTATATGGCCCTTTATAGAAAAAAAAATGCCTACTTTTGGTCCAGATGGTGAACAAAATATTAATAGGGTTGCCTTATATGTTGTTCTCATTTTTTATAATAGCTACATACCAATTATATATAATCAGTTGCCATTAAAGTTGTTTTCATTTTGAGGAGGAAGATAAGAAAGGAAGGAGGAAACAGGAGGGGAAGAAAGAGTGAGGAGTGGGGCAGTATCAATGCTGAGGTTTCTAGGTGGAGTTTTTCCAAATACTGGCTGCACCCCACCTTCTGGGCAGTTTGGTTATCTGAGCCAGTCAATCCCTCCTTCTCAGTTGTGCTATCTTAACTTGGGTTTCTGTCAGATTCCTGAGTAAATCATGGAGGATTAGCAAATTCTTCAAGGACCAGAGGAAACTACCAAGGTGCTCAGAGCTGGCCATTTCTGGCCTGCTACCTTTCCTCCCTCCTGCTTCATGATCAAGGGTTCAGAGGGGAAGTGAAGGGAAAGAAGTGGGGGCTCAGAGGCACAAAGAGCTGCAAGTGATTGGGGAAGCATCAGCTCCACTCCTTTGGTCCTGGAGCAGGTCTCCTTTGTTTTCTAAGCTTCTCCACGGGACGCTCATCAGCCATGGTCTCCCAGGAGCTGCCAGTGTATGGGATGGAGCACAGGCAGATTTGAACACTTCTGCACAGGGCTGTCTGGAGCAAGTCTCATTACTAGAGTGAAAAGAAGGGCTTCAGAGGCATGGGAAGTTCTGAGGAGCTTCTGGGCAAGATGAAAGTTGACCTTGAAACTTAAAAGTGAGACTTTGGAGAGAGTTGGACAGGTGGTTGTGGGGTAGGAGGACATTTCAGGCTGAGAGAGAAGCTGAGATGTCTATGCTTAGGAGAATGAAGAGCATGGTCAGCAAGACTGAGGTGGCAATAGGAGAGGGTGAGAAGGAAAGGGGCATGGGGCTGGGTAAAGTTGACTTATAAGGACCTTACAGGGTATCATGCCAAGAGCAAAGGAAGTCAATGTCTTATCTTCAGGAGAGTGACAGGATCAACTCTGGCATTAGAAAGATCACTCTGTTGTCCATGAGGAGAGAGGGATGAAAGAAAGAGTGGGACCCAGATGGGGACTAGTAGCAAAGGCAGACAAACAAATGGATAAGAAGATGTTCATGTGCACAGGCAGGGGCAGATGGGATGTATTTAGGAGACAAGCTTTACAGGACTGGCAACAGTGTAGGTATGTGATTAGGGAAGAGGGAAGAGCCAACAGGAAAAATGAAGCTTCAAATCTGAATACCCGGTCCCATTCATCACAGGAAGAGGTAAGGGAAATGCCTAAGATCCAGGAAAATGTTTGCTCTCTAAGAAGTCAATGGAAAAGACTGTCCTGTGATGAAGATGTAGGTCTGGGTGAAGATGCTGGACTTGGAAGCTGAATGGAAACATCCAGGAAGAGAAGTAGAGGAATAAATGCAGAGACCTAAGCTTAGAATAGAGCCATACATGCAGGCCTGAGGCCCAACAGCCTGTGAGAAACTAAATCCTGCCAATAACCTCATGAAGTATTTGGGAAGCAGATTCTGCCCTAGCTGAAACTTGAGACGACTGTGGTCCCACTCAGCACCTTCACTGCAGCCTTGAGAGAGACGTTGAACTAAGCCACACTCAGATTAAGCCACTGTAAATTTTGGGGTAATTTGTTATACAGCAACAGATAAATAATGCATGCCTCCCCACCCCTCCCCTCATGTCTTTGTCCTGTGTTCCCCTCCCTACCAGCTGGTTCCAGTCCCTTCTATCAGAGATGAGTCTCTCTGTGTTACCTAGCAGCAGCAGATCTGTCCTTATGTCATTCCACTTGAGCAATCTAAAAATGTGGCTTTTCCCACCAACTTTACTAAGAAAACTCCTATAGAACAGTGACTGATGAGTTTGGGATTCCTCCATGGGATACACTGCAACCAGGACAAGTGTTAGGACTGGCTAGATCAAGAACCCAACCCACTGATAATGCAGGTAACCCCACTGAGCTACATGTGTGGTTTGGGGGGGGCAGCCCTCCTTCACAGGAAGAAGAATCCTGCTTCAAAAAAGGGGAGAACCCATGCTGAGCACACAAAGCAACGGATGTCCACTGCAGGGGCCTCAGTTTCTTTGGGAGTGTAGATGCTGTGTTGTCCACCAAGGAAAGGGCAGCTGGGCAGATATGGAGTTAGAGGTTGGAAGAGAAGGTGAGAGGGACCAACTGAGAGAAGCAGAGAGATGTTGGGGTGGGGCTGGTGGAGTCAGGGAGCCTGTAACCTGAGTCCAGAGTAGGAGTCTGGAAGTGGCCAGGACTGGCAGGTGGCCTGGGGAAGGTTCAGTGCTGAGGGTTAGAGGTGGGCTAGCATGGTAGAGGGTGGGCTGCAGAGGCCAGGCCTTTCCAGGGACTGAGGTTGGAGGTGTAAAATGAAGGACTAGCTGGACAGTGAGCTGGAGGCATTCTGCCCTGGGGCCAGAGGATCCATGAGAGAAACAGAAGATCTACTCCACCACCAGCTCAGATATTATGAGGAGGCAGGCAGGGGTTGGCAGGGATCAACTGGCAGTCACAGTCAGAAAAGAGAGACCAGACTGTGATGTCTTCCAGGGAATGACCCAGTTATGGAGCAGGTATACTGTCCAGCACCCCATAGTGCAGCTGAGATTCCTCTTTCCTAAAAGATTGAGGGCAAAGCTCTGCTCAGGCCTGCTCCTCATCTGCACCATGAGACATGAGGGGGCAATTCATAGATTCTGCAGATGCTAACTTTCCCTCCCCCACTCACCCTATTTCCCTGGTGGGAAAGCCTCACCTCTGAGGACAGACCAGAAGTTGGTGAGCACAGACTCACCCAGCTGGGCCACTCAATCAGCCACTGATTACTGACATTGCTGTGAGGGTTTGCTATTGCTGCATGACAAAGTTCCACAGATTTAGTGGTTTAACATACATTTATTATCACACACCTTCTATGGGTCAGAATCCAGTATGACTTAAGTGGGTGTTCCAGTCACAGTTGCAGAGGCAGCCACATAGATGTTGGCCAGGCTGCCATCCATTCTGGAGTTTGAGGTCCTCTACCCCTCTTTGTGGTTGGAGGACTGAGGGCATTGCTTGCTTTCTGGCTTCCATCAGGGGCAGCTCCTCACTCCCAAATGCCCTGTGGTTCCCTCCTGAGCCCTGTCACAACATGGCTGTTTGCTTCTTCAAGGCCAGCAGGAGACACTCTCTTAACAAAGTGCCAAGCCTTTTTTTAACAACTTTCACCCAAGTCAGGCCCACTCAAAATAATCTCCATTTTGAGTATTTCAAAATCAACTGATTTGGGGCCTTCATTATACAAGCAAAAGTAAATAAATAAGTAAAAGGTGAAGGGTCACTTTTGCCATACAATGTAAGCTAGTTACAGGAATAGCATGTGTCATATTCTAAGGTCCCACCTTCCCTCACAGGTGGAATTATATAGACATGTACACTAAGAGTGGGGTTCTGGGTGCCTTCTCAGACCTAGCTATGCAGGGTGCTAGAGTTGTAACAGGGAGTAAAAGAAAGACCCAGCACTCAAAGCCCCCACTGGCCAGTTGCAGAATCACACCTGGAGACAGACTCCTCTAATAATAAGGCATGTTTTATAGGAAGGATTGACCACCTCTGCTTAAAGCAGGGTTGAGGGCTTCATGAAAAATGAAGTTGTGGGCTTATTCTTTTTAACCTGATACAAAGAGGGTCCCTCCATGCAAAAAAATCCACAGGGGTAGGTGTGTGCCCTCTTACCATCCTTCAGCTAACTACCTTCACAGGTCCTGCCATAACTATCATTCACTTGTTACTTTTTCTTTAAACCAGCTAAGTCTTTTTTACTTAAATTTATTTTAAATAAATAACCTTTATAACTCAAGTAAAAATGGAAATTCAGCATTCCTTGTTATAAAAAGAAGTTAACCATAAAATAAATAAAAGTAACTTGAGCTTATAAATTCCCAAATCTGTATGTGTGGCCTGCTCTTCTGGGTTAAAAAGAAGATGTAGTAAGTATGAGAGAGATGTTAAAGAAATAACATAAAAAGTGATATCTTGCTTGGATAGGCTGAAACAGAATTAAAAGCAAGCAGCTGTCACCATGGATTTCTAAGGGTTGCTGTCTCATATTCAGCTGCCCAGGAACCAGGCTCAGAGATGAAGATTTGAGTGTAGCAGGTTTGAGGGGAAGGCACATGGGAACATCACCTGTGAATGATGAAAAGGCAGGCTGGGATAGGGGAGCTTAATTGGAGGTGGTTATAATGGGAACTGTTACTGCTCCCACTGGTGCCTCTGAAGCTGGAATGGCCCCTTGAAGAGGTGCAAATTAAGGCAAGGGAGCCCAGACATTTGTACAACCACATAGACCAGCCATAGGACACAGGCGCTGCTGGGGAAAAGGAGACATGACCATGGCCAGGGCAGCTCTTCGAGAAGCTGAGAGAAATTCTTGGGGAGGGGTTCAGAGGTGAGCCATCAACAGACAACATAAGGGTTGGGTCCTGAAGGTGGTGTTGGGTCCTAAAGGAGGAACTGGACAGCACCACAGCATCCACTATAGTCTGCCTCCTCTGCAGTTTGGTCATTTGCTTCCTATCACAATCTCACCCTATTTGGGAATAGCTCCCCCAGGTTTTTGCTTGATCTCTTCTCCTGGAAAAACTTACAAGATGAAGGTAAGAGGAATTAATACAACTCCCACTGGACGGCTGGGCTCAGGACCATTGGTACTCCTCATCTCGCTCCTCTACTATGCATTCTAGATTCTTCTCCATCTTGGCTAAAACCTCTGCTAGTCCAGAGGAATTGCCCGGTGGGGTGACCCAGATTCTCACCGTTGGAGGCCACTATGCCCTTCTCAAGCTGTGGCTGCTGCTAGTGTTCATGTCTATGTGCCATCAGAATCAGGCAAGAAGTACCAGGAGATGTTCCAATGGACCACCTGGGTGCTAAACACAGCCTTCCTGCCCCAGTGTGTGACAGCACAAGGCCAATTATCCATGTAGGATGGTGACTACTGTCTTTCCCTACTAAACTCTAGACAGTACCTGTTGCTGAACATGGAAAAGGAATCCTGCTATGTGGCCTGGTGGAAGGTCCTCTGGGTGCCAGGAACTGTAGACCCACAGTGCCTAGAGTCCTGGCTTCATGATGTACAGTTTTTCCTATGGGCCACAGAGAGAAATGTTAAGTACAGCCACTCCTAATTCTATACCTTGGTTCCTGAGCCCACATATTCTACCAGTTGAGGACACAGCATCATGTGTTGGTCATTGAATTAGAGTATGTATTAAGTTTGGGAGGATGGCACTTAATCCTCTCAGAGTATCATCTTAAAATGGTTCTTTGGCTGCACTTTCTAGAGCTCTCTGAGGCCAGCAGTTGATGAGATGTGATAGGACAAAAGGTGAGGACAGCAGTTGATGAGTTGTGATAGGACCAAAGGATCCCACTGACCCATGTCCACTACAGTGCCTTTTTTGCTATAAAGTGTATGACTCGATCCAATGCTCTATAAGTTTGATGATCCTGGCTGAGGTTCTGAAGGCAAGAATGGCAAACCATAGTCAAATATGTGTAGACTTTAGTCAAGATGAATCATTATTCCTTCCAGGGTGGAAAGAATCCAATTAAATTATCCTTCCACCAAATAAGTACTGCTCAGACAAGGATGGTGCCATAGCAAGGAGTTAGCATTGGTCTCCGTTGCTGGTAGGCTGGATGCTGTGAGAAGTAAGAGCTAGATTAGCTGTGCTTAGCATATGCTCATGCTGTTGTGTTATGCATAGCTTCCATTCCTGCATGGCTGCTCCATTCACACTCCCAGATGCCAGAGCTGGAATGGCTGATGACAGAGGTTGGCTGACATCAAGCCATAATATGTCCTTGGCTGTTTAGTGCCTCTTCCACAGCGAGTGCTCTCTGGTAGACATTGATTGCAGTAAGAGATTTTTCTCCCTTCCTGACCACTCCTATACATCCAACCATCTGCCTTGTCCTCAGACTTCTATACCCTTGATATTTCCATCTTTTTTCTTTAGGCCCTCAGTTGACCAACCCAGCCACTTGCCATTGACCATATGTCTACCTATATTCTTACCTCAGATCTCTTTCATTTCCTCACAGAGTAGATGACATGTGTGTTCCCCAAAACTCTGCCTATAGTAGGATTCCCTCTCAGGGCCACCCCTCAGTGAGGGTGTAATGCAGCAGAAGTCCATTTTCACTTTGTGCCCACATACTGAACCTATCCATCCACAAAACAAGCTCATACATTCCCCTTCTCTATCAGTTAATCATAAGGGACCCCCTCTGCATATGACCATAGGTGTAAACTATAAGACAGACATAGGTGCAACAGTGATGGATGGCAGGGATGCCTGAACCACCTGCTCATGCAGCTTCACTGGATCCCAACACTATTCAGGCCCACTCTCAGATGGACCACTTCCATCTTTGAAGAATTGCTGCTGCACCTGACCAAATTCATAACTTGGTGGATTTAAGAGACCACAGCTCACAATGGGTAATTCTGGTTGCATGATCACCTGACATCCCATGTTAGGCTTTGTATCTCTATCATTACCCAGCAGCAATTCAGGAGCTGCTTTTCCAATGGCATATCCTTCTCTGCTGCGGATAGCTGGGTCTTGCTCCAAAATCTTGCTCCTATTGGTCTTGCCATAAATTCCACATGAAATCTTTCCTTCTCAGATACCTCCAATGCCACAGAGTCTGACAGGTCAAGCAACAGGGTCTAGTGCAAGCAGCAGGGCTGCATTTCCTGCTCTGGGCCTCATTCAAGGATGGCAACTTTCTGTGTACCTTTGAATTAGTAGTATTCCCAACAGTGGAATTTATAGTCTCCAAAACCCAAAAGGCCTATCAGGAGTTGTGTTTCCTTCCCAGAGATAGGATATGCAAGACACAACAGTGTCTTGTCTGCTTTGAAAGGGGTTTCCCAATGTTCTCAAATCACTAGTCCCCTAACATTCTCATTAATATAGCAGACTGCTGAAAGTTCATGGGCCTTGTTCCCCACCCTCTGGAGCACATGTGTTTTACCCAGGTCTCCAAAGTACTTGCTTCATCCTCAAGTAAGGTGGGGGTTGGTGGCATGGGTCACTTCTTCAGGCCTAGAGCATGTAAGCAGGTGTCAAGTTTTAAGGTCTCAAGTGCATCATCCAAGATGCTCCCATCCGAAGTCTTAGGGTCATACTCCTGCCCAACCAGGGCCCTGACTTTGCCATAGCAGAATTCCTGGGACTGAGAAATTCAACCATTGTTGGAGCCCTGCTGCCTTCATATCTAAGTCCTAGGCCCAACTGCACCTGCTGTAAGAGATAAGGGTTTGTTTATATGCTGCCAAGAAAGTATCTGGTTTGCACACTTTGCTTTAAAATTAGTAATTAATCACCCTCAACCTTACATTAGCGATTTCCAATGAGTCCATCTCATTCTGCAAGAGCCAACCAATTCCATTGTCTTTCTAATAATCCCTTCCCTTGAACATTTAAAATATGAAATATTAAATTCTCCACCACTGCACAGGCTCCAGCTACACCAATAATATAGTTCTCTTTGCCATTGGGCAGCAGATGTGTCAGCTCCCAGATCCCATATTAGCACCTACTTTTTCACTTCACTTCTGATGTCTTAGATCAGGTGTCCTGAGAAACATAAAAAACGTGTGTGCAGGGATTTTGAGAGAGTGCTTGTGTGGACTGGATTGGCCACAGGGAGAAGGTGAATATGAAGCAACTGCAACAAAGGTCTCAGTAGAGCCCATGGGAGTCTTGGAGCTGGATAGCCCTGCAGAGCTGTTCTGCCTTGGGGCAAAGGGCCAGGACTTCGCACCCTTCAGGGCCTAATCACTGCTTTGGGCCATCCCAGGAAAGGGGACAGCTTTGGTCCCTCTGTGAGGCAATTCTTGAGGAGGCATGCAGCTGTAAGCCATCCACAGACAACTGCCCTGGCAGCTGGAGAATGAGGGCCTGGGTCCCGGAAAGAGTATTGTGTGGTACACCCCAGGATGTCTATAGGAAATCATGGCAGGAGGAGGCTGGGATGTGTACTGGGGGAATGTGGGCTCTTCTGAATTCTGGGGAATGAGAAGACTGGCAGGAAGAGACTGAAGAGAGGCTCTCCAGGGAAAGACAGATTGAGATACACAAACTCAATGATGAAGTCTTGAATGCCAGGACAAAGATGTAAGGCTTTTTCCCTCCTACAAAAGTTTTGAGGAAGATTATTTTGGGGTTGTAAGGAGACTGAGCAGCCCCTAATAAGGGTTCCTAATTCCTAAAGTGTCCCTTTGGCTGCTTCCCCTGCAGACGTCACCTAACTGGCTTGCTCTGGCCAACTCATACACACCACTGTCCCCCTCCCCCAAATCAGCTCTCTTCAAATTGTCACTCCCCACAGTGCAGCATTCATGCCTCAGTTCTAAATAGTTCCACTGTTCAGCTTTAACGAGAAGTAATACCAATTCCCATGTTTTCTCAGAGAGCACCATATTTCATCAAACCAGAGCCCATGCCGGCTCAGATTACTGCCTGAGACAATGTTCTGTAATCCTGGTTTATTCACATGTCACGGGTATTTTGGCAAAACAGAAATGAATGGCCTGAGCCACCCTAGGAAGTAACGGGGGAGTTGGGTTCCCACCCAGGGGAAGTCATGCTTTCTCTTGCCACAGTTCTCCAAGGAGCTGACTTTGATTCTCAAAGTTTTTCCCAACTTTAAGAAAGAGAATATGGGCTGAGGAGGAGTCACAGAGTGGGTAGTTACTTCCCTATAAAACAGAAACTCCATGGATGGATATTGCCAGAGCAAAAATAAAATCTGTCATTGATTATGAAGTCTTTTGTACTTGTTACTTCACAGATTTATTACACTTGGGCCCAGAGGCCTGGGCAGGCCCTGGGATTCTTGTCTTTCTCCCTCCAGCAAACCCCCCAGCTACTCTTTCACAGCTCATATCCCAAATGGGAGTGGGGACTCACTGGCATTTCTTTTGTCCTTAGCGCCATGAGTTTTAAGAAAACTAGACTAAGAGGTATAAAGTCATCCTTGTAATTGACAGGGACCCACAGATACCAATAATAATGGCTCATTGGGAGAAGTCTATGACTCCTTAATTAAGGAAAATTTCTCTCCTTTTTTGTGTGTGTTTTGTTTTGTTTTGTTTCCAGCTTTTGGCACTGTGTTAAGAAATGCATTTCATCTGCAGAGCAAGGAATAGCCAGGCTGATCCTCTCATCAAATCTCCTAGAATTTGGCCCTGGCTGGTAGATTGAGTGCCAGCCTACGAACCAAAGGGTCACTGGTTTGATTCCCAGTCAGAGTACATGTCTGGGTTGTGGGCCAGGCCCCCAGTTGGAGGCTTATGAGAAGCAACCACACATTGATGTTTGTCTCCCTCTCTTTCTCCTTCTATTCCCCTCTCTCTAAAAATAAATAAATAAAATCTTTTAAGAATCTCCTAGAATTTGGGTTCACTTTAAATAAGTTAAAACCTCTTTTGAACACAAGGGAAATAAAAAAGAGCAGAAACAAGGATCAGTGCTATTTAGTACCATCTCATGCTAAACCTTATCAATGATCCTCATAATATAGTGCTCATGTACTCATTTTAGAGTTGAAGAAGCTGAGGTCCAGAGAAGTCAAGTAACTTGCCTGAGGCCACACAGGTAGATATCTGGGTGAAAAGAGGGACATGGACCTAGTCTCAGTTGACTCCAAAGAATCATGTAGATGTTCTCACTTCAAGAATGGGTTGGCATGAGGCCACAGACTAAGGCATAGAGTGTGGGAGCTGAAACAGAGTTTGGGGAGCAGCCTTTTCATTTAAACAGGAGGCTGCTGGGTCTCCAAAGAGGCGATGGGGCTGATCCAGGGTGACAGGGCTAATGAAAGCCACAAACTGACTGTCCCACAAATTAGCTGGACAGTAGCATAAAACTATTGTTCAGGAACATTTCATGTGGTGTTACCTGGGGAGAGGTTCCAGATGAAACCAAATGAGAGTTCTCAGAACTGTCCAGAGTTTGCGTTCTCCTTTACCCAGGTGAGAGCTTTGTAACTATTGGGTCTCTGCACTCATTCCTCAGGGGTTTTGTGAGACTAAGGAACCCCTGCATTCCCAGAGTGTGCTGCAGAGAAGCCTGGAGAACCAAGGCCCCCACAACACTTCTTGCCTTCTTAGAGAGAGCACTCTCCACCAAAACTGGCAAGTTCAAGACCTCAAGATCCCTGGTAAGACTAGTGTCTGATACTCTCTGGACTAATTTAATTTTAGTAGGAAGCTGTCAGAAATCATAGTCCTCAGAACTTGAATCCACATCTTGATTTTTATTTAGAGCTGCAGCCTGAGCTATTAAAAACAAAATGTTCTTATTGGCAAATTCCACAATTAGCCTCATTTCCACGAGCTGTTCTGCATGAGCTGAAATCGCACAGTGATTATCTCTGTCTTAGCAATGCTGTTTGCAGGCTGTGCTGGGAGCCAGCAAGGATATGACCCAGTGGTAATCTGAATCGCTTCACCAAACACATTTTTATCCCATCATCTCGGCTACATGAAAAGGGGGCATAGTTCTCCAAGTGTTCAAGACTTTACAGTCCCGCTGTTCGGCAATAAAACAAGGCAAGAAATATTAACTGTCCCTGGCTGATGCCTTAATTCTTTCCCAACAATGTCAGAGAATCTGTACCCTACAGGTTTTAGTGCCGGCTAAAGCCTGACCCTCTCTTTGGCTGGCTTGAATGGAGTGGGAATGAGTTAGAGAGAGCAAGAAGGCTTTTAATGGACACAGATCAAAAATAGCCCAGCTTGTGCTGGCCTCCTGCAGACTCACTCTCCTTTTCACAGGCCTTGATTGTGTATGGCCTCAGCAGAGACAAAACTACCCATGAGCAGAGGTTACCCCCAGCTGGTACAGGTCAGAGGCATTCTGGGGGAGAAAAAGAGGGGGGACAGAGGGGAAGTGAGGGGCACATGGAGAAGGAGGAAAATTGGGTTGGGGGTAGGGGAGGGAACAGTAAAAGATGGTATGGATCACTTGTAAGGCGAGATTCATCAAGTCCAAGACTGGAATTTGATCTTCTCATCTCCAACAAACTTTTCTCGAAAACTGTTTCACAGAACAAATGGGAGCTACAGGAATGAGAAGTTGAATGTGATGTGTGCTAATTATCAAAATAAATAAAATGCTTCTCTGTAGTTTTCCCAAATCTATAGATTTCAGGTTCAGAGGCTTTTAATAGGATGACCTCTAATTTAACACTGCAAGGTTTCTAAAAATGACAAACGGGCTGTGTTTTACATACCAACAGAAGGTTTTTCCAGCAAATTTTCAATCATTGCATTGTGAGCCCTCCAAGAAAAGTAACTATTTTGGCTCAGGAAGCCCAAAGTACCAAGTAAAGGGAACAGCATGTTCACAAGTTTGCAAATAGTTCTCTGAAATTTAGCATGGGCAGCACCCTGGATCTGCAGGAAGAACATGGCTTTAAAGAAGTCCTTTCCTTATCTCAGAAGAATTCATAAACTGTTTTTTGTGGACCTTGGACTTTTTTTTCAGTCTGAGAAAAATGTGGAGACTTCCTAAAAAATGTTTTTACTATGCTAGGTTATCAAGATATTTTTAAAATCAACTCTGCAACATAGTAATATATGTAATTTTTAAAATAATTCATTAGCCCCTGGCTGGTGTAGCTCAGTGGATCCAGTGGGCTGCAAACCAAAGCATCGCCAGTTCAATTCCCAGTCGGGGCACATGCCTTGTTGTGGGTCAGGTCACCAGTGGGGGCCATGTGAAAGTCAACCACACACTGATGTTTCTCTCTCCCTCTCTTTCTCCCTCCCTTCCTCTCTCTAAAATTAAATAAATAAATAAATAAAACCTTTAAAAATAATTCATTAAATAATTAGCAGAGGGCTTAACTTTATTGTCACTTTATTTTAAGAAAAGTGACAAGCCAAAAAGATATTTTGAGAAATGCGAAACAACTCTCATGTAATATGCAAAAACCTGTGAGTGGTAGCTATCGGGGACAAAGAAACAAGTATGGTTTGGTTGGCTGCCGCCTCTCTTAAGGAAATGCTAAGTTTCAATTACAGGTTAGTGAAAATGAAGATGTAATTTTTTTTTCCAACTGAATTCCCAGACCCCTGAAATTCTACCTGTAGACAAGAAACCCTGCTAAAGGCAAAATGAAGTTCAGGACCTTCTGCCCAGGGCTGAGCTGAGGGGCAGTGGGCCCAGGGAATCATGACACCTCACTTCATCCCCAAGCCTTCTATGGAAAGCCATTGCTTTCTTGTCTGTCTCCTAATCAGACGCCTTGGAAACGTTTTCTAAACCCATCTGAAACCATGTCCTTTTACAGGACAACCCGATGACTACAAGTCCAAAGATTAGCAAGGCCTTTTGATGTGTTCCTTCAATGACCAGAATCATTGTCTCCAAAACCAGGGTCAGTTAACCAACTAATTCTGAACTTTAGTCGGGGTCTTTTTTTTTTCTTTGCTTTGCTTTTCAAAGGCTGCCCAGGCAGGGTCCGGTCCCCGTTCCCTGCACCCTTGTTGCGTTTTGGACATACACTGGCTCAGAGGCGTGCACACACATCCCCTCGCCGGTCCTCACGGGGAGCTGTCATCTTGCAACCACACAGTCATCGCATACCATTGCAAGGACAACCCGGCAGGCGGGCCCCCCCTCCAGTGCTTCCCCCGAACAGTCCCCAGCCCCCGCGTAGCCCCTGCCAAGCTGCGTCGCCGACACACCGGAGCCGGCGGGGTCGCCTTCTCTGGTTCCAAGCAGGGGCGCGGGGAGCGCGCTCGCTCACGCCCACGCCCCCTACATTCGAGCCCCACACTCAAGCGCATACCACTGAGCGCGCGCGCGCCGCAACGGGCAAGCACTGCTGTATCCACTGCAGTCCCAGGGATCCCAGACGCACTTACGAGTTTCCCTCCAAGGCTCTGCCGGCCGCCCCGCCCTGCCCCGCCTCTCGAACCCTACGAGCCCGCCACTCCCAGTGCTGCAAAGTTCCCCTGGGCGAGTCTGTGGAGGCAGCGCACCGGATCGGGCTCGGCTCCACCACGCCTCTCCGGACGGCCGTGACCGCTGGCCTGGAGCTCTGACAGCGAGGACAGACCAAGCACTAGGTTGGCCGTCCCGCTCTGCCCTGAACCCGCCCCCCCCCCCGCGCGCGCGCTCACACACACACACACACACACACACACACACACACACGCCCCGTCCCCAGGCTGCCCGTGTGCCCTCCGTCCGCAGGGTCCGTACTCAGCCTCCGGTGAGCCTGCGCTCTCCCTCCTTGCCGGGTCCGGACCTTCCCTGCCGCCACTCACCATGGCCTGTGGCCCGGTTCAGACCAGCACAGGACCGGGGGCCCAACTGCTGCCACTGCTGCCATTGCTTCTGGTGCTGCTCAGGGACACGGGCGGCAGTCACACAGCCCCCTCCCGACCCACACGGCCCATTGCCACAGATGGCCGGGCCGGGGACAAGGACCGTCAGAGGTTCCTGGGGTACAAGGCTGCCGCTCTGGGTCCTGGCGCCCAGGACATGGTCACTGTCCACATGCTTCGGCTTTATGAGAAATACAGCCAAAAGGGAGCGAGTCCTGGAGGGGGCAACACGGTCCGCAGCTTTAGGCCCCGGCTGGGTAAGTAAAGGGCATTCCCAGGCCCCTTCTTTTCATTCTCACCTTTCCTCATTTGTTCATCCTTCTACCCCTGCATTTCTGCTTTTTCTCTTCCTCCTATTCATCGTCTCATTCATTCATTCTTTCATTAACTATTCACCAAATGCTTTATGTCTGTTCCTGAGCCTCCAGTGGGGACACTGAAGTAGCACAAAGTGATGCAGAGTTCCTGTCCCTAGGGTGCTGCCAAACCCGAAAGGGTGTCACACTTGCTGGACACAGATCACCCCATACACAAGGCTTTAAGCACAGGATGGACATGAGAATGGGCTGGGGAAACTCATGGGTGGGTGGAACCATACCAAAAGGGATCAGTTGTATTGGCTTTTGACAGATGAGGAGGGCACTTAAGAAAGCATTTCAGGTGGGCATAAGCCAGCTGTGATAGAAGTTCCAGGCACTGGCCTCAGACAGAGTGTGTGACCCTCTAGCTGGGGGCAGTTAGTGGATCTGGTGGCTGAGGAAGCAGAGTGGACTGAGAAGGCCATTTGGTGCTTAGCTTTGGGTGCATAGGATTGAGACCTGCTGGGCACTGTCACGAAGTGTTCAGACTATGGTAGTTTGAGGAAGGGTCAGAAGTTTGGGCAGAGACACTCCACCCACCTGGGCAGATCCTTTCCCCTGTCCCTACCCCTTGACTGGATCTGGACACAGACCACTTGCTCAGCTTTCCCTGTCCTGCTCAGAGAGCACCACCTGCTGTCTGTCCTCATGGGCTGGGCTGCCTCTGTAGTCCCCATGGTTCAGCACTGTGGGAGGAGTGGTGGAAAGACCCTGGTTGTCGTGGTGACCACTCATGGTCGCAGAATGCCATTCTAGAAAATGTGGGTAGGGGTCCTCTGCAGCGTTCATGGGGGAGAAGGCAATTCATTAGGGGAAAGACCATCAGGAGTAAGCTCAGCATTGGAGCCAGACATGATTATCATTGGCTGTTTGACTCAGGGTAACATCTGTGGCCTCAGAGCCAGGTATGGGAAGCTTGGTCTCACATAATCATGTACTGGGAGCACCTGCCACAGAGAGGCCCTGTTCCCCCATCCTGTCCTGAGCAGACTTAGATGAGCTCCAGGCAACCAGCTCTAACTCCAGCCCTTGGTGCCTTTTAGTCACTGCTGTGGTCCATTTCTGAAGAATTGTTATTAAATTACACCACTCAGAAATCATCTAGCATGGATGTGACCTTGGGAAAATCATTAAAGCTCTGTAGACTTGAATGTACTCATTTATGAATTGGGAAGTTCATGCAGTATCTTCCCTGTGGGGGTTTCAGGGAAGATGAAATGAAGTAATATATATTAGCCCAAGCTCAGCCCCAGCTAGATTAGGAGGTGGTGCCTGTTGTTCCCCTGGGAGTACAAAGCATTTGTGTTCATAAATGTGTAGGTTTGACCTTGCACCCATTAAGTCAGTCCTAAAACCTTGCACTTGAGGAAAGCAAGGCTGGCAAGATCATTGCTATAACCAGGGTGAGCATCCCCAGTGAACTCATCCACTTGCTGCAGCCCAGGCATAGAGATGCAGAGTTTATCTCTGTTTTCACAGAATGGGGGGTGGTACAAGTAACAGTGAAGCAGAGGATTGTTAGCCTTGAGAAAGACCTTGAGATATTCCTTCAGATTTAGCTCTTCTATTTTACAAAGAAGGAAACTGAGGCAGGGAATAGGGCTGTTCACAGTGACAATATTTGGCACCTTCCGTCTGCTAGGCCAATGCTCTTTTAATTGTTATCTCTCTCCAGTTCCATCAGAACTACCGGCATTTGGAAGACTGAGGGTGGAACAAACAATCTGGGAGATTATTCTGAATCAGTCTGGGACTGTCTGACCAACCTAACATTCTTGTTTGGAACCAATGGACAGCCAGCTACTGGCTGTGTGCTGTGGTACACATCACTCTATCCCTCTGAGCATTGTTTCTTGTGTGTACAGTGGGGTGTGAAAATTAAGAAGGATAAGGTGGGGTTTGTGCCTGACATAGAGCAGGCCCCAGCAACTTAGTTTCTCATCTCCTCCCTTGATTCACTTAAATTGTTTCTTACCCAGCCCCTGGCCAGCCCTCAGAGGTGCCTGCTTCCTGACTGAACCATGAGGAAGTGTGAGCTTGGGCAGGTATATCTCATCTTATGGATGAGGCTAAACAGTGGAGGGTTTCAGTTCTGGAACTGGAACAAGTCTGATCCGTGATGGTGGCCTCTGCCACCTCAGTGGGGTGGCGCCTCCTCCTAACAACAGATGAACCAGTCCCTGCAGCTCTTGTCGCAGTAGAACTGTGTTTCTTGCCCACTGCCAGGCAGCGGGGCTCAGGTTCCCAGCAAAGGCTGTGGGCTGTCTGGCAGGGTCCAAATCTTCAGTCTGATCTGGACAAGGGACTGAACTTCCCCATAACTCAGCTTTTTTCACTTCTAAAATTGGTCTAATAATTCTCCCTTTCTTATAAGCTTTTAAAAAATGACCTGAAATATGTCATATGTTTAAAATAATGCCTGACACTTGTAAGTGTCAATAATATATTATCTCTTATTATTATTACTCCAGCCACTCCTCCCTCACTTCCATTGCTTCCTGAAGTATGTTTTATTCCCTATTAATTCTTCATCAGTACAGAGAGCCTCTGAACCTGATCCCAAAGGCTAAGATTAGACACCCCCACTCCAAGTGACCTATATTTAAATTTAAGCTTTCCACCTACTTGTGTAATACTGGATGAGTTACTTAAGCTCTCACAGCTTGATTCCTTCATTTCTAAAAGGAGTGTAATAATACATACCTATCTGTCAACAATGCCAAAAGTCACATTCATTTCATTTCCCCAAGTCTTTCCTAAACACCTCAGTAGGTAGCAGGTCCTGTAAGCTCAGATGACACAAAAATGCAAAGACTATTGACCCTGCCCAGAAAGCTCAGGAGCTGACGCAGAAGGTAGGAGTGAGCAGAAGACTATGGGCTGCAGGATAGGTGGTCTGATGGAGTGACAAAGGGCTGGGGGTATTCTCTGGGGGCCCTAAGGGACAGCAGGAAAGAGGCCCTGGATAGGGGCCACTGAAGCCTTCACAGAGCAGATGAGACCCCAGACAGACTCCGAAAGGGAAGGTGGTGTTTAGTAGACAGGAAAGAAAGAAAAGAAAGGTTATAAAAGAGGTTCTTACTTGAAAAAATCTAGAAATCATAGAAAATCATAGTAAAGAAGTCATCCCTAATCACACACCCAGATGTAACAGAGTTAATTTTATATATATAAATGTATATATGTAATATTGCCTTCAGAATTATATTTTCAACATACAGGTAAAATTTATTATATCTCTTTTTGAAATTACCTTTTTTTCCCCATTACCAGTCACCCTGGACTTTATGCTTATTTGCTATTTGCATTTTTTTTTGGTGTGGAAATTGTTTCTTGTTATTGGGATTCTTGTCTTTGTCTTACTGATTTATAGAGGTTCTTTATGTACTAAGGACATTGACATTTCACCTGTAATGGATGATTTCCTTGTGAAACATGAGTGTAATCTGAGGGCTGACGGTGCTCCAGGGTCACAGTGGCAGTCGAGGCCATGTCCTAGATGAAGCAGTGGTGGAGGGATGCAGAGTTCAGGATGGTTGTGGGCAAACAGGGTGCCAAGCTAAGAGGAACTGGATGTGTTTAGATGCAGGAAGAAGGAGAGACCCTGCAAATCCTCAGGCTGCTTTTGGGCATGGAGGGGATGTGTAAGCAATGCCTTTCATTGGGCATGAGGCAGGGAACAGGGACACAGTACTCTGAGTGCAGCAGTAGCTCATGATGCCACATGGCCAGTATGTTCTGAGCATGTGCTAGGTGCTAGGCACCCTGCTTCAAGCTCCAGAGATGATCTTACAATTTTAGGTGGTTCATACAATCATTCTGCCTGATTTACAGGTGAAGAAACTGAGGCACAGAGATATTCCATGACTTGCTTGAGGCCCAGAGCTAGTAAGTGATGAAAGCAGGATTTAAACCCTGACTCTGGGGCCTGCCTGAAAAAAAAAAAAAAAAAGACCCTCAGTTCATATTCTTGGCCCTTCTTTGCAGCAGCCCTGACAGACTCACTGCTTTCTTCCTCCAGCTAATGTTGGTGCTTGCGTCTTCAGCAAGAGTTCTCACTCTGGCCATCCTGATGGCTGTTTGAGAGGCAATGAATGACAGAACAAATCTCCAGGTGACTTTGGTTCTGTTTCTACAGTGTAGAGCCTTTTGCTAACTGAAATAGACAGAGCTAGCAAAGACCCTACTCTTCCCCCATCATTCATTATGTGTTTCTGAGCCCTGACTGTCACTTGGGACTTGTGTTGTTATCTAGGGATACAGCAGTGAGCAAAGCTGGAAAAACCCCTACTCTCTTGGGGTTTGTGTTCTAAGGGAAAGAGAAACACTAACAAAGAAATATGTATCAGGATATTGGGAAGCAACATCAAGACAAATGAAGTAGGGTACCATGGAGATGCCTCACTTTGGATGGAGAGAGCTGTATTGTTGGTGAACTTTCACCCCAACCACAGGTCAATCCAGATGAGGCAGATACACAGCCACTACCCACCACAGCTTCCCAAACTTTTCTGGTGGTTAAAACCCCCTGGGATGCTGGTTAATATACAAATTCCTGGGCCCTATTATTCCAGACTTTCTGAATCATGTCCAGGAGAGGAAAGGCAGTGATCAGGGAAATTTGGGAAATGTAGGACTCCATACCACAAGACTCAGGCTGCAGTATTCGGGGAAGCCAAGTTTAAATGTGCATTAAGACTGAAGTGCACTGCTCCTTATCTATGGCTCAGGCCACCCCTTGCTGGGGGTGCAGGGACTGCCTCAACTCTGAGTTTACTCTGACCATTACATAAGGTAGGGTCTTTAGACTGTCACCTAAGCCTTGACCTGCTTAGGATCTCCATAAATGTATTTTTTTTCCTTCCTTCCTCCCTCTCATAGTCCCTTAGGAACACTAAAAAATCCTCAGTTGAATTATGCCTTCTTCCCAATATAAACAAAGTAACCTTAATCTGAAGATTTTAGTTAAAAAAAATCTCAGCTGATCCCATGGGCACCAATGTCAGAGAATCTGTGGCCCCAGCACCCACCCATTGTAGAGCCCAGCATCCCTGCACATGCTCGAATTTTATGCTGTGGAACTCAGTTCCTCTCTTAGCTCTGCCCAGCAGACCGACACTGGCAGAAGGAGGGAGGCAGACTGTCTGGCCACTCTGGTCTCCTGCTAGTCTGCAGCATCTCATGGAGGCCTCGGAACAACTCCTGCCTTCCATTTGAATTCTGGAGAGTACTTGGCCATCTGGAGAACTCATGCTGCCAGGCCAGATAGCTTCCTGGGGCTGCAGACCAGGAGCCTTGGCCCTGGGACTGTAGGGGTTCACTTGGTAGGACCAGGAGAGCAGGGAAGAGTGGTGACTGACAGCCCAGGATGCAGGGGCCAGAGTGTTCTCCAGCTTCAGATGTACCATTTGCGGGATCCCAGTCCCTATCATGGTTTGGGCCTCTGGAGCAACCTGGATATTGGAAATATTGTTGAGTGATCCTGTGCAACCTTGATTTCTTTCTTTGTAAAATTGTTTTTTTGTAAAAAACTTAAAAAACCTTGGGCTGAACAGATAGTAGACACTTAAATGACTGTGCTTTTCAGCCATTTCCTTCAGAAGTCACTCAGAATGCAGGGAAAGTATAAGACTATCTACGTATTTCACCTCATTTGGAAGAAAGGCTGCATTTAATATCTGTAATACACAGGGCTGTGAAAATACAGGAGGGGCCGCTGTCAGGAGTGCTTGGACCTGACCTGCACCATCCTGAACACCTGATTACCTGATCCCCTCATCCTCTATCTCATTCATGAAGGTGTTCATTTGTTCATTAAGAGATATTGGAGTGCATGTTTTGGGGTAGGGGCTGACAGGAGTTTTAGGGTGCAGCAAATCTGAGCACCTACCTTGTCTGCTACTGCATTTCCTTTTTTGCAATGGGATATTGGCAATCCTCTACCTCTGGCTGTAATTTCTCATCCATTTATTGAGGATAACACAGGCACCCCCTCAGATTAATTTGAGAATTACATGAGATGAGGACAGCTGGGCTGGCCTGGAAGTGTTCCCTAAATGGGTATTCCTCTTCCATCCCAGCCCTAGCATCATCTAGAAGACCTTATGGTGCATGGGGGCCTAAACAGGAGAGAACCTAACAGGCTGTGGTCTGTCCTTCCCTCGCAGAAGTGGTCAACCAGAAGGCCCTGTATTTCTTCAACCTGACTTCCATGCAGAATTCGGAAATGATCCTCACAGCCACATTCCACTTCTACTCTGAGCCCTGGTGGCCCCAGGATCATAAGGTACCATGCAAGCAGCGGGCCAAGAATGCATCCTGCCGCCTGCTGCCCTTAGGTCTGCCCACACGCCAGAACCTGCTCTTCCGCAGCCTCTCGCAGAACATGGCTACACAGGGGCTGTTCCGGGGGGCCATGGCCCTAGCGCCCCCACCACGGGCCCTGTGGCAGACCAAGGACATCTCCCCCATAGTCAAGGCAGCTCGTCAGGATGGTGAATTGCTTCTCTCTGCCCAGCTAGATTCTGGGGAGGAGGACCCTGGGGTGCCCAGGCCCAGCCCCCATGCGCCTTACATTCTCATCTATGCCAATGACCTGGCCATCTCAGAGCCCAATAGTGTGGCAGTGACACTGCAGAGATATGACCCCTTCCAGGCTGGAGACCAGGAACCTGGTGCAGCCCCCAACAGCTCCACAGATCCCCGTGTCCGACGGGCCACACAGGCAACTGGGCCTTTCCAGGACAATGAACTTCCAGGGCTGGACGAGATGCCAGCACAAATTCCCGGTGCCCAACACTACCACAAGCATGCACTGTGGCCCAGCCCCTTCCGGACACTGAAGCCCCGGCCAGGGCGCAAGGACCGCAGGAAAAAGGGCCAGGATGTGTTCGTGGCTTCATCCCAGGTGCTGCACTTCGATGAAAAGACATTGCAGAAAGCCCGGAGGAAGCAGTGGGATGAACCAAGGGTCTGTTCCCGGAGGTACCTAAAGGTGGACTTTGCAGACATTGGGTGGAATGAGTGGATCATCTCACCCAAATCCTTCGACGCTTACTACTGTGCAGGAGCATGCGAGTTCCCCATGCCCAAGGTAGGGTGTGCTCCGTTGCACCCATTATCTAATTGTGACTTTCATACTTCCAAGTCCCTCTGCCTTGTGACCTCTGTTTCCTGTCTATAAAATAGGGATAATAACCCCTCCCATCTATTGGAGGCCTTGGAGACCTGGAATAGGTAGGTAGACAGAGGTCCCAATGTGGTAGTCTATTTGGTGGTTTCAGCCCACAGATGGATACGGTTGGGCTGTGGCTTTGAAAATGATGACTTTGTTGAATATAAATTTTAAATTGGAACATTTCTGCTTTTGGAAAGGGGAGAATGTTTTGGGGTAGGGGCTGACAGGAGTTTTAGGGTGCAGCAAGTCTGAGCACCTACCTTGTCTGTGTTCCCACAAAAACAACAATCTACAGAGGTTGAGTAGTTGCTGTCCCCTATAGACAGGATGGGTGTGGAAAGCACCCTCCTCACCAAGGCTCTTGTTCTTGTTCCTGGACTGGACCTCAGAGCATTGGTGTCTGTGACCAGCACAGAGCTGGTTTCAGTGGTATCTCAGTGAGGACTCCCTTCTCCCTTCCTCCCACTCAGGGCAGTGACCACAGGACAACTAACTCCCACTGTGCAACCCAATATCAGAACACACAGCAGGGTGCTGTTTACCCATTGTGCTAGAGATATTTTCAGGTTCTCGCCTTCCCTCCAAGCTGGTCATGGTTCTGTCTCTCTGTTTCTCACTGCTGGAGCTGTGGTGAGCCAGTGGCCAGCTGATGTTGATTCACCTCAGTGTACACTTCCTCCAGCTTAGCTCCTTTGCTCAGTTCCATGTCATACCTTCCCCTCCAAGAAAGGAAGTCAGTACATAAATTCAGTTCAAAACTAAATCAGCCATCTGGGAAATCTTAGACCCAGAAGTAGGGTACCATTACCTTGTTTGGGAATTAAGGGGCTTCTTCTCAAAGCTGTGCATGTACAAGAGAGACAGGAAGGTAGGTACCCTATAGACAGGCATCTGCTGGTGGGGTCTTACAGATTTAGGAGGAGCACTCAGCAGGCTCCAGCTGGCTGACCTGGCACTTATCTTGTCAGCCCGGCTGGCTGCCTTCCCACCTTCTCTGACACCAGCATGAATCCCACAGATCAGATGTTCCTGGCTCACTCTCCTCCTGCTTCCCACATAGGAGGCCTTTCTCCTCAACACATGATATATAAAACTCTTTGATTGGCAGTGAGCTGAAGTACATGTGGCTTGGTCCTGCTCATCTTGTCAGAGGTCATTAAGGAAGAGCATTCTCTGTGTTTGCTGCTGTGACCTAGAGCTTTCTGGATGGGAGAGGCTGCCTGGGGAGGGGAAGAGAGATAGTGTGGCCCTGTCAAGCATGGTGCCCAAGCCTGGCTATAGTATCTTAGGGGTCTTGGTCAAGTTTCTTAGTCATTTTAAGCCTCAGTTTCTTCACCAGTAAAATTTAGGCAATGCCCACCTCATGAGACTAATATGATGACAAAATGGGATGACTTAGGCGAAGCAGTACCTAACATTGCAGTTAGACCTTCCCAGGATATGTCATTTTCCAGCCCCATCGCACTGGTGCACACATGTTCAGGCCTTCCCCTTCATGCTAAGAACACAATCACGTGAAGCATGTCTGTACACCTCAGACTGAGAAACCTGGGCAGCTGTGGCCCCAGGCCAAACTGGCTAGGCATCTCCTTAGGCCTTCCCTCTAACCACTTCTGCTCTGTTCCAGGTGCTTCTCTGGGATATGTGACGAGCAGGTGCCCGCAAGTGGCCAGTGCCTTGTAGGTGAAGCCACTTCTCTCACAGAGGCTGCAGGGGCAAGAAAGCTCCAGGCTCTTGCAAACCTCCCAGGGACTCAGTCTGTGGCTGTCTTCAGAGGAAAGGGGCAGCAGCCCTGGACTCTCACCTTTTCTTCTTGGTCCATGTCTTTTCCAAGGGCTGAGTGGAGAACATGCAGATGGCACAGTGGGTGGGTGGGGCAGAGTGCAGAGGTAATTTTGCTCCTTTCCCACCTTGCAGATCGTGCGCCCATCCAATCATGCCACCATCCAGAGCATTGTCAGGGCTGTGGGCATCATCCCAGGCATCCCAGAGCCTTGCTGCGTTCCCGACAAGATGAACTCCCTTGGGGTCCTCTTTCTGGATGAGAATCGGAATGTGGTTTTGAAGGTGTACCCCAACATGTCTGTGGAGACCTGTGCCTGCCGGTAAGACCAGTGCTCCAAAGTGGAAAGAAATTTCCACCCCATGGTCTGCGGGGTAACGTCCCTGGAGCCCTGGAGTGAGAGCTTGACTAGGGGTACAGTTGCAAAGGCAGGACAGAACTCACAGACAACCTTGCTGCATCCCAGGAGGATCTGTCCCCCAGGCCATCATTCTGGGTTTTTATTGCTGGTGACTGAGCCCTTAAAATTCCAGCCTGAATCTCCTAAAGGAATCTGAAAATTAGCCCTGGCATGAAGGCTGTCCATCCCATCTGCCCTGTAGGCCTACAAACCAAACGTGTCTACATTGTTGGTTTTTGTGATCATCATCTGATGACCTTCAAAGAAGACTGCGCACCTGACGACACTTGCTTCTTTCATTTAAACAACATTTAAGACACTTTTAGCCAGGATTTTGTTTTCAAACTTCACTGCAAAGCTTTTAGACATACAATATGAACCTATAACCAATTTTGACTTATTTTTCTTAATATATATTTTATTTTAAAACAAAAACAGGGGGGTTGTAATCATTCTCCACAGAGGTAATCTTGCTGGTTAAGTGTGCATTGTTTAAACATGCTTATTGAAATAACATATGCAGTAATATCTTGCAATACTAAAAAATAATCAAGATTCTTTATATTTTTATAAATTATACTTTCTATACTGTAGCTTGTGTATGTTATGTGTTTTTATGGAAAGCTAATAAATTAAAGGTACAATGGTATCTTGAAAACTGAATGTCACCCATTCCAAAATACTGATGGATCCCGTCTATAAGCATACTATCTGGGTGGCTTCTGGGTACACAGCTTCCTTTAGGACCAGCTGAGACCCTCCTAGGCCATCTCTACATCCTTATCTCTGCTCCAAACTCCAGAAACCAGCCAATACGCTGCCATTCAGAGTCCTGCCCACCCTCTCCCATCCAGGCAGAACAGTCCCCTCACAGAGCTTCCTCACATTAGCCTCAGAGGGGCCAGTGAATGATTAGAAGGGGTCTGAGCTATTAAAAGGAACAGTCTGGTTGCCTGGTCACACACTTTTTACTTGAGGTATTTCAAACAAGAGATTCAACGTAAATGGTCCCAGTTTTCCCTGCATGCAAGAAAAGCTCCCTAGGGACTAGAATGTCTCCTCTTCTCTGTGCATGTTTGTAGAAAGGCTACCTTGTTTACTCATTATCAACCCACCCCAAACTAGCATCCCCCAAAGTCTCCCTTGTCTCTAAGTTTCTATTGGCTTATAGTTGTAGTGCCTGAAGTTGATTGACAGGCATTTTGGGAGGAGAATCTGGATGTGTAGAAGTAGCTTGGCTGGGACCTGAAAGGATGAAAAGGCCCCCAGTCTTACTTGGAGGATATTGAGAAGCTGGGAGTTCCTGGAAAGGACTTAGGAAAAGAAAAGAAGCCCAAGGTGCCTATCTTAAGTTGGGCTCCTGAGATCAGGGTTCCTATACAGGGATGTCTGAGGAAGTTCTCCCAGGAGAAACAGGTATGGAATAGGTACAGCAGGACTGAAGAGCAAGAAGCCAAGCATCCCAGCCTCATCTAGATCTTCTGGGGAGCTCTGGAACTTAATTACAATTCAGGGTTAATATGGCCTTGACAAGGGAGCTAGATGTTCAGATCCTCCCCAGGGTCTCAGGCTGCCACAGAGGAACCGGGGCAGAGAGGAATAGAAACTTCCAGGTCTCTGATCCTCTGCACAGGCAGCCATGGTAGCTCCAGAAGCCCAGGCAGCCTTTGAAGAAAGCTGCAGTGGCAGCTACTGGATGCAAAGCGACTGACAAGAGAGTACCCAGAACAGATAGGCAGGGATTTCTGAGGTACTCCAAATGGTCCTGGAACATGTGTGTGAACAGCTGCCCTGGGCACATGGCCCTGCCTCTTGGTAGAGATCAGGTGAAATGAGAGGAGTGATTCTTATTCCTGCAGGAATTGCACTGGGACTAATCATTCATTTCAAGTAGCTATGAATTACTGGGATGTTTCATATGAGTCTGCTAACTTAAAGCTTGCTTTTTCATGTCTAATCCTTTTTGGAAGATGGCAGGATATAAGTTAGTAGAAAAATAAGTACAAGATACTGGAGCTTGATAAGGCTCCAAATACCTTTCTTCTCAATATCAGATTCCTTATTTTTTCTTTTTCCTTTCAATTTTCTCTCAATGAACTCCCTTTCCATTACTTGGTGAAAATGGGGTGTCCCATAATAGCCCTATTTTATTCTTTCTGACACTTGTAGTTTCTGGGATATCTTCTGAGTCACCCTAAAAGCCTAGAACAGTTTCATTTCTGGATTATGAGGGTGAGGGAGCAGGCTGGGAGGGTCACCCGGGGCCCAGCCATGGGCAGGTGATGGAGGGTATTCAGGGGTGATGACTTTGGAGTGTGGTGGAAGGAGCTAGTATCCTCAGTGACCCCTATAGTCATAAAGCACCATGCAGTTTATATGTGGTACCTCGTGCAGCTTCATGACAACCTTGCAACTCACCACCCAGCTGGTGCCTCAGAAAAACAGGCTCAGCAAGGGTAATATGGCCACCCATGCCTTACCAAGGCCAGGAGCAATGTCAACTTTGACACCCAAGGTTCCCTGATTTTGGTGCTGCCTTTAAGCCTCCTGGCCAGTGACCTCACTACCAGCCTATTAGGGTTGTCCCAATGGCACTGAATGACCTCACAGTAAAGCAAGGTTTAGGAAGAAATCTATGTATAAAATAGCTTTTTTCCCTTAAAACCAAAATACCAATATCACATTGTCACAAGAGCAAGAGGTTCCAGCCCAGGTGTGCATGTGCCCCTGAGGTCACTCAACTGGGTCTGTGTTAATGTGTAGAGAACACTGTCGTGGCCTGCCAGTGGGCCCTATTCCTGAAGTGATGCATCCTCTGAAAGGGTAAGGCCTTATTAGATTAGTCTATGTGACAAGTATAAACAATACAACTGACAGCCAGAAAATTTAAGGTGGGAAGAAAACATGGGAAAACTGATACAACCGTTTTATTGAACAAGTGGGAAAAATGAGCTGAGACACTACCAGGTACTTTGCCTGAGTTGTCCCAGTAGGTGCTTCTCTATGTCTAATTCATTCATAAAATGTCATCAGAGCTATTACCGATCACTAATGCTTCTTCTCTGGCCTGAGTGGAAGCAAGGTCATGCTGGAGGAGTCTACAGTAGTCTGGAGTAGGGTAGAAGGACATGAGGAGGGGACTCCAGGGAATGGAGGTGCTGGACTTGTCTGACTTTATGGCATAAAGACATTGCAGGTATTGTTTGTGTAAAATGCATTTGATAACACCTATGCCAAGGAGGGCTGGGGCGAGGGTGTTGGTAGGAAGACCAGAAGGGCAGAACCAGCTCTGAGTGTAAATTGTGCACCAAAACATTGAAGTTACAGTTCAAGGCTATTTCCTTTCACTATAGCTGGAAACATAAAATCCTTCCCGGTAAACTGATACTCCTGAGATTTCCGTTCCCCTTCTCTCTTCTCCCTGAGATAATAATGCTCGTTTAAACTTTGGCCCACTTTTCCTTCTTACTCAGGTCTAATTCAATCCCAAATTCTTCCAATCTCTCCCAGCAGTCCTGGTTGTATGAGTAGGGGGTGGGTGAGAAGAGGAATGGGCTTGTTTATTTATTCGCTTTAGCACCAACTAAGTACCAAGTACCTCATACAAATTTCCTGTTTTATCAAAACCATTGTGTGTCAGAATCACCAGGTTGCTGGGCTTTGTCCCTAGAGTTTCTGACTCAAGCCAGGATTTTCATTTTTAGCCAGTTCTCACATGCTGCTCTGCTGGTGGTGGTCCAGGGACCACACCTTAAGACCCACTGTGCTAATAAATGTGCTAGCCACCTGGAAACAGTCCTGAGACAGGGAGTCCACCTTGGCTGAGAACTTACCCTGTGACAAATGGGAAGAGGATCTCAGTGAGGCTAGGCTTGAGCCTGGGAAGTGACCATCCCTCTGCTCTCCCTGGCTCAGGCGTTCTCCTTACAGCCTCTAGGTGGTGCCAGTTTTTATTCCTCTGAGCGATGCCTCGATGAGTGTGGAACTTGAGAAGCTCACAGAGGGACTGGTGTGTTTTCCTATGTAATCAGGCCTCCTAGGACAGAAGGAGTTCCTAACCTCCTAGAGATAGTTGTATCACAGAAAGTCAGGCAGATTATGTGCCACCTCCACAAATGAAGGTTGATGTCAATGTCTGCTGGAGGAAAGAGCTTCAGCAATCCTTGAAATAAATGGATGCGGTCAATCTGCCTTTTTTAATCATTAAATTATACTTCTCCTATAACAATTGCACATGATGACAGAAGTTTTGGTTAAAAGTCAACACAGTAATGCCTAACTGTCTGGGCATCACATATAGACAGGGACAAGGCTGAGCTGGCAATCTCCAGAGTCAGCTGACCAACACACCCTGTGGAACACTCTGATGTGTTCAAGGATACATACAAAAATGAGCATGGAGGCCTGCCCAGAAGGAGCCTCAGCTTTTCTGTGAATGCAGGGTTGTCTCAATGGGCACACCAAATTGCAAGAAGGATGTGCCAACTGAAGCCAACAGCAGACAGCAGCCCTAGGTTCCTTTAGAGTGGTTATCAGACAAACCTAACAAATGTCATTGCTCAAAACACACAGGCTGCATGGTGGAAGGGGGTACTGAGCAGAAACTGAGGGGTAGGCAGGATTAGCCTAGGTTACAACAGAGAAGAGGAGAGCATGAGTCATCCATAACTGATGGCAGAAGGAAAGACAGAGCTGTTCCAGGGGTGACAGAAAAGTAACCAAAAGATCCTATTTCACATTGACTAGAGCAATAAAGAGTGCTTCCAGAAAAACACCAGCCATCTCTGGACCTCTCTGGTGTCCTCCCTGGACACAGTGTGCCACCAAATAAAATACCTGAGCACAGTCCTAGCCAGCCGGGGTGAGAGGTGCTACTGCTGTACCTTCTAGAAGGCTGAAGTCCAGACATTGGTGTGGCTCATCAAAATGTGGGGAAAAATTAGTCCTGCTCAGCTAGCCATGTAAATAAACATATTTGTGTGTATCAAATGACTAAAGATTAGAGCACTTCTGGTGGAGGGTGGTAGACAGGTGCTCTCAGGCTCCACTAATAGGAGTGATTATTAAAACAGTGGTTCTGGAAAGCAACTTTGCAATGTTTACCAAGAGGTTTGAGAACATTTACATATCCTTTGTTGTAGATATTCCACTTAGGATGGACTGTCTTAAGAAAATAATATAAGCCCTGGCTGGTGTGGCCCAGTGGATTGAGTGCCAGCCTGAGAACCAAAGAATCACCAGTTCGATTCCCAGTCAGGCCACATGCCTAGGTTGCAGGCCAGGTCAGTTCTCCAGCAGCAGGGATGTGAGAAGCAACTACACATTGATGTTTCCCTCTCTCTCCTTTCCTTCCCCTCTGTCTAAAATAAATAAACAAAAGCTTTCAAAAAAATAATATAAAGTATAGACTATAATAATATGCCTTACAACATTATCTTAATAGATAATCCAATCACCTTGTAGTTGGAGAGTGTTGAATACATTAGGATATATCCACATGGTTGGGTATTGTTACGTCATTAAAAATGAAGTATATGAAAATTTTTTCATGGCATGGGAACATACTTATATAGCCTTTCAGTGGTATCTCCTTCTGGTCACCAGATCTAGACCCCTCTGAGGACTCATCCCAATGAGACTCATTCCTTGCTGCCAGTGATGTCAACCCCATCTATGCCAACCAAGGCATTGCATTTCCCTGATCCCAGTGATTGGCTGGTGTGTGAGCAGATGACCCAATGAGGAAGAGGAGCCACCATAAGAATAGCCGAGACTTCCTGGAAAAGAAGCTCCCTCATTGGTTTATGACCTGCTGCAGCCTTCTTTCCAAGACACAGATGGAACATGAAAGCCACACAGTGGAAGGAAGTTCTGAGAGTGGAGAAAATATCACTACAATTTTGCTGGTACTCTGGACCAGGCTGTGCAAAAGCCAGACCTTTGCTGAAGTTTTCAGCTTTCATTTGTTAGCCATACATAATCCATTTTTCTTAAGCCTGTTAGGATTCTTCTTTACAACCTGCAACAAAAAGGGTTCTATATGGCACACCTGAATACTTTTTAACTATGGCAAAATATACATAACATAAAATTCACCATTTTTAAGTGTACAAATCTGTACACTTAAAATTCAGATGGCTGTGCAACCATCACCGTCATCTATTTCCAAAAATTCTTTTTTCACCTTGCAAAACCAGATTATCAATCTGTGTCTATTAATCAATAACTCCCCATTCCTCCTTCCCATAAGCCCCTCGCAACCACTATTCTGTGCTTTTGACTATTCAAGTTACCTCATATAAGTGGAATCATACAATACTTGTCCTTTTGTGTGTGAAAGAACACCGTGCTGGCTGGCCCGCGGTATTCATCTTGGCTGCAGATGTTCATTAAAACACGCGTAATGCACAGAATTCTTCCATGATTCTGTGGGGATATAGAGAACATGGCCACCCCCTCTGGTGGGGAGCGCGCTGTTCCTTTACCCCAGTGGGTTTTTATTGAGAAAGTAGACACAGTTTGTGGATTCACAGTCTTGCAGAAAGGATCAAAGGGAACAGGTAACTTACAAAGATGCTAACAGAATCCCTGCTGTGATTCCGGGCAGAGATTGGAGTTTTATCATATGAAAGGACTACAGGTTCCAAAGGTTTCCTGACTGTGCCTTCAAATTCCAAGTTAATAACATCCTCCAGCAAACAGATCTCACAGGATCTTGCATATTCTATGTCCCAGGCCTGATTACCCCGGGGGTCCACCGTCTCCAGTCTGAGCTGCCCCTTTGGTTGTTTGCTTAGCCCTGAGAAGGGCAGGAGACAGAGGCAGCCAGGAGACTTGGATTTCTCACATCTAAGTACAAAGACTCAAGCTTAGAGGGGGCAGGGGTTGATGTCGATCACCCCTTCCTTTCCACAGCCCCTTCATTTCCACAGCCCCGTGAGTCTCATCCCAGAGACCTTTATGTGATCAGAACCTGTCTTAGGTTACTCCTCCCCTGAGGAATCTTACCCGTCATTGGTTAACTGATCAAGCATTAAAGGCCAAGCACCGAACAGGTAGCGTTCATGCCAGGGGAATAGTTTTTGTCTCCTTAGTGGCTCCCGGTCTGGAGGTCTCTCACTCAGCCTAAGTCATGGGGGGTCACAGCTTCCTGAGACCAGGCAGGGCGGCCCCCAACATTTTTGACTGGCTTATTTCATTTTGGATGTTTTCAAGGTTGATCTATGTTGTGGCACATGTCAAAATTTCTTTTTTAAAATGCTGAATTATATTCCATTGTGTACTTCTATTCAATTTTCTTATCCATTCATTGATCAGTGGACACTAAGGTTGTTTCTACCCTTTCAGCTATTGTAAACAGTACTGTTATGAATGTGGGTATGCAAATACTTCTTCAAAATCCTGCTTTCAATTCTTTTGGGGATGTACAGAGAAACGGAATTACTCAATCATATAGTACACAGTTTGGGGGAAGAGAAGAGAGATGAATGATATTTTATGGCTCAAATAAGGCAGCTCCTCCATGAGGCCCCAGCAATGGAAGGCTGCTGGAAGAAGAGGGATTGGTCCTTTGTATAAGGATCCCCACTTTTTCTGGGAAACACAGAACAAGTACCAAACCTTATTCCTTAAAAGTCAGAGTTAAGGGGATCTGTCTGGATGGACCAAAGCACATCTATACAGAAAGTTATCAAGGTCTCTGAAATCACACTCCCTTGAGGAAAGTGGACTGGTGACCCAGGTTCCCCATAAGAACCTGGAGTTTTATGATGAGAAGGTAGAATGGGATCAGGGTGTGACCACAGCTGGACTCTTCTCTCCACCCAGCCACTTGCTATAAGGATGTGCCTTCTGGAGAATGGTAAGAAAACTATTACCTTGGTACACAAAGTGGGATATCACAGAGTCCTGGACAGAAGGCTGGACTGGCCAGGTCATCCCAGTAGCTTGTCATGAGTATTTGTTCATGATATAGTCTTTCCTATAAGTCAGTCAGTCAACTGCATGGCTAGCTGCTTCTTGAGCAGCCTGGCACCAAAGAATAGACAAGAATCACGCACAGTAACTATGCTATTCACTCAGCTTTTATTGAATGTAGGTTCACTCAAAGTAGAACATCAACATACATTAATATCCTACTCATACTCTTAACAATCTACGAGAAATATAACACACAGAGAGAACAATCAATGTGGGATAATGAACTTGAGTCCCAGAGCCTCAGTCTGCAGGTTTGGGAGATAGCACGGTGGGCAAGGGAGTTGTTCAGTATCTTGCAAAGAACGATGTCTGGATCCAGATAGGCAGTGGGAAGATGAAGTCCTCAGTCCAGCCATCTTAGCTGACACGAGTGATTCCATTCTGTTTTATACACTTTATGCTATCTTGACCAGCCCAGTGCCATTTTATTGGTCCTTCTCTCCATACAGCTGTGTGCAAACAGCTGTGAGATGTGTTCAGCCCATCCCTAATAGCAAAGCCAGGGGTCATGGGGAAGCAATAGAAGGTAGGACCTGCTCCCCTCTTCCAGCATTAAGAAGCTGGACTCATATCATCTCACCTCTATCTCCTTTGGACTAAATAAACCTACAGTGCACTTGGACAATTCAGAAAACAGACACCTTTAAAGGGGAAAAACTTGACTTTCCCATAATAGGGATCAGAAAACCTCACACAATTATTTAAAAACAATATGAGATGTGGATGTACTGATCCTCTGAGTTTGTGGGGCAGATAATTCCAGGAATTCACAGCCCTGTTGGATTTCACAGTGCTAGGGGCACCATCCACATCACAGTCCCTGTGACTGGTGACTGAGCTTTATTGATGTGTAGCCTCTGCAGCTGTATGTGGTGACTCTACACGTAAACAAGTCCACCATCCCTTATCTGAGACCCTCAAACCTGAACTATCAGAAAACCTGAACTTTTAATTCTTTTCATGGCCAAACTTGACTTGAATGGATATGTGATTCATT
The DNA here is from genome assembly GCA_004024845.1 of Tonatia bakeri. Lineage (NCBI taxonomy): Eukaryota > Metazoa > Chordata > Mammalia > Chiroptera > Phyllostomidae > Tonatia > Tonatia bakeri. Next base: position 109,396 of record PVIA01003299.1, read on the forward strand.
TGTTTTACTGCAGAAATATTAATGTGTTTGATTATAGGGCACTACCCCAATGCCATTGGAGCTATTACAGTATATATGCCATACCAAATTCCCAAGATCTTAAGTTTTCTGAATCAGAAAACACTCTTGGCCACAAGGGTTTTAAATAGGAGACCATGGAGCTGTATATATCTCAAAACGTTAACTGTGGGTATCACTAGACGAGATTGTAGTTTATTTTTATTTCCTTCTTTAAAATGTTTAGCATTTTCCCAGTTATCGCACTGTATACTGCTGTTATGATCAGAAGAGAAAATCTGTCGTGTTCTAAAGAAATCATCAGGCAGTAGCTCCTTGAGCTTCCCTGAGCACATTCGGGGCACCACACGTATCCCTTGGCTCCTCCTCCAGTGTGACGGATTTCTGAGCTGCCACCAGGGCCTGGGGCTTGGCAGGAGGGTCCTGCCTCCAGCTTCTCCCAGTCCACTCCACTTCCCTGGCTTTGCACTATTCCATCAGTGGAAGAGTTGTGCCTTGAGCTGACTCGATGCCCAGGATGCTTCTTGCCCCTTTTCCAACCTGTACGTTTGAAGCTATACCCTTCCCATCCATAATCCCCTGACAGTGTCCGCACAGGATAGGGATAGTAAATTCTGTCCAGACCTGGCCACTCAGAGGCTCCTGGTTTCCCCTGCCCCCATGAGGGATGGGAGAAAAGCTGAGTGTGCCCTGGGGTCTCTGACCCTAGCCTATCATGGCCCCTCCTACATCTCCGAGCACCTGCTCAGCACACTGCCATTCTCCCCAGGAGCATACCAGCTTGGAAAAACTTCACTTTCAAATCGTCCTCAGAGTAGAACCCCAGAGTATTTTAACTATGCTCATTCTTTGCCTGGCTTAAACCCATGCATGATAAAATGGACAGAGCTTAAGTGTGGGCATGAGGCTTTAAAAATAATACAGACCCTGGGGTCTCGTCAAAGCTGTTGAGCTGTGGCTTGTTAGCTTCCTTCCACTAGCACAAACTCAGCGATCCACTCCTCTTCTCTTGTCTCCCCAGAGTGGTTCTCCTGACTGAGGAATATGGTCCAGGCAGCCACCCCTCCAACAGGAGCAAAGACCCCCTATAAGACCAGTGATGGAGTTCTTCTGGGGTCCCTGGTGGCAGGCTCAGTGCATATGTGGTGTCCCTAAAGAGCAGGCTGGGAAGTGCAGGGTTTCCTCCTCAAATCCCACTGTAGTCAGATGTGGGACAAAGAAGTGACAGGCAGAAAGCAGCCACACCACTGACCAGGGTTTGCAGTGACTGTCCTGACACTCAGCACAGTGACTGTCATAACATTTAGCACTCATTCATTTAAATCCTTACAACTCTCTGCTGAACTGGAAGCTAAAAACTGTGAAGTCACTTGCTCCATGTCCCACCTGTGGGGAATAAATGAGGCAACTGGGATTTGAACCCTCATCTCATCTGACTCCAAAGTCTTCATTACCTCACTGAATTATGTGTGCCCCATTCATGTGTGATCTCTAGTGTTCAGGAACTGGCTTGACAGATGAGAAACCCAGGCATGGAGTGCTTGAGCCACACATGAAGATCCTGAGTCCACAGGACTCCTGGTATGGTCTGCACACCACCACCCACTCCGGCCTGAAATCTGCAGGGACTTCTGGGAGTTCTGTATTGCTTCTATATTTGGAAGACTTTTTGGTCTTGTTTGTTTCCTGGATTCTTTGTTTCTGTGGCCTGAAGATGGAGTATATGTAACCCTGTCATGAAATTCTTTTGAAAAGAGCTAGGAAGGAAATGAGAAAAGATACTAATTAAGGGGTGATAACCCCACGGAGAAATTCGGGTTCTTTGCAGCAGGCTGTGCTCTTTCCATAAGCCCTGTGTGTTTGTCAGATGTTTACAGAGTCTTCATTAACGGAGAGTTCCCTTAGATAAGAAGCTGGAGCACAGCATCCAGGGCCAGATAAGAACAAGTGGAGGACACTCGGGGATGGTGGGTTGGAGCCTGGGAACTGGCCAGGGTGCTTGGTGAAGACTGGTCAGCAGTACAATGCAGGCCTGCTCCTCCTGGGATCCTCCCCACAACTGCTAACACAAGGTGGCCACTGGCAGTCTCCTGTGCAAGGGGTGTGTGCTGTCCCAAGATGTGCCACGGGGCCCTGTGGGTGGCCCTGCCTGTGCTGTCCCTGCTGGTCTGCTCTGGGCAGGGGAAGCCTCTGGAGAGCCGGGTCCCGACATTGACCAGGGCGGATGCTCACCCACTGCTAAGGGGGATTGGAGGTGAGCAGGTGAGAGGCACCTTCGACCTGAGGATGTTTCTAGAGAACATGAAGGTGGATTTCCTGCGCAGCCTCAACTTGAGTGGGGTCCCTTCCCAGGACAAAACTGAAGCAGAGTTGCCGCAGTACATGATCGACCTGTACAACAGATACACCACCGATAAGTCGTCCATCCCTGCATCGAACATTGTGCGCAGCTTCAGCGTGGAAGGTAGAGTGCGCTCCATCAGGGTGCCTGAGGGTTGGGAGGTTGGGGGTGGGGAGTGTGGGACTCCGTGTTCCAGAGCTGCACTGCCCACTATGGTAGCCACTGGCTACACGAGGGTCTTCAATTTTCAATTTAAGTTACTTACAATGAAATAAAATTAGTAACTTAGTTCTTTAGTTTCACTAGCTTCAATTTGCCTGACAGTAATGTGTGGCTAATGGCTACTCTATAGCCAGATAGTAGAGCATTTCCATCATTTCAGAGGGTTCTGTTGGACAGCTATGTTCCAGAAGATTCTCCTTCCCCAGGCCCAATGCCACATTTACTTCAGTGGGAGCTGTGGGAATGCCAGCTCTCTCTCCTCCATCCCTTCCCTTTCTCCCTCTTCCCTTACTGACCCCTTCCCACTTCAAGACGGACAGCTGATTTAGCCTCTAACCACTGGTGTATTTTAAACTTTGAGAGAATGTCTCTCACGAAAAAGTGTCAAAAATTCAGATAAATTACTCTGAGAAATAAACATTGGAGGAATACTTAATTATTTTCTAAATACAAGATAATTTCCCTGATTTAGGACTAGGACATTGCAAATGCTGATTCAGGGCTTATGTTCACTAGTTCACACAGTGTAAGTAAAACGATTACACAAGCAGGGAAACACTGCGTGTTGGTGTTGAGGAAATGTGCCCAGGTACCTGGTAATTAATGAGTTAAGCTGCTCGATTCTGCCCCGGCCCAGTGACTACCTGCATAGCTCAGACACTTCCTGCTGCTGCAGTTGCCCTCCACACAGTCAGTGAGTGGCACAGAGCTGGAGCCCCTGAACTCCTAAGAGGCCTTGCTCAGTGCCACAGGGGACCAGACTCAGAGTGTAGGCCCTCTCTAAAGGGCACCATGGTCACAGTGCATGTCCAATGGTGTCAGATTTTCTGGCTCCTCAAAAGAAGAAAAAGTCTAGATTTTATGTGAACTTGCCTGATTTTTAAAACACTGGCTTCATTATTTTCTTAAAATACAATCTGCCAGCATCTTGCCAGGCCCACGGGGCATGTCTGTAACCTCTGCTTTAGGGCTTCTTTGGCTGTACTTCATTATCAAACCCCACAGTCTGGGAGTCCAGCATTTAAAGTGATCTCAATGACACTTTTCCTGCATGCTTCAGTGTAGCGAGCAGAACCTGGCTCTCCCGGCTGGCTGTGAACACGCTTAAACACTCTGCGGATGGCTCGTCAAAACATGAGAAATAATCATGCACAGAAACAGTTTTGTGTGGGGAAGTAAAGAACGGAGTGGCCACTCTCCAAGTCGGTGAGCCCCCTTCCTTTCTTCCAGTGGGTTTTTATTGAGAAAGTAGACACAGTTTGTGGATTCACAGTCTGGCAGAAGGGATCAAAGGGAACACGTATCTTACAAGGATGCTAACAGAGTTTCTGTTGTGATTCCGGGCAGAGATTGGAGTTTTATCATGTGAAAGGACTACAGGTTCCAAAGGTTTCCTGACTGTGCCTACAAATTCCAAGTTAATAACATCCTCCAGCAAACAGATCTCACAGGATCTTGCATATTCTTTGTTCCAGGCCTGATTACCCCTGGGTTCCGCAGTCTCCAGTCTGAGCTGCCCCCTTTGGCAGTTTGCTAAGCCCTGAGAAGGGCTGGAGACAGAGGCAGCCAGGAGACTTGGATTTCTCACATCTAAGTACAAAGACTCAGGCTAAGAGGGGGCAGGGGTTGATGATCACCCCTTCCTTTCCACAGCCCCTTCATTTATTTCCACAGTCTCATGAGTCTTATTCCACAGGCCTAATGAGACCAACCCCTGTCTTAGGTCGCTCCTCCCTGAGGAGTCTTACCCATCATTGGTTAACTGATCTAGCATTAAAGGCCAGGCACCAAACAGGTAGCGTTCATGCCAGGGGAATAAGTTTTGTCTCCTTAGTGACTCCTGATCCGGAGGTCTCTCACTCAGCCTAAGTCACAGGGGGTCACAGCTTCCTGAGACCAGGCAGGGTGGCCCTCAAAACCTCCCCCTCTTTAGTTATAAAAACCGAATTGTTAAGCCTGTGAAACCTGTTATTTGCTGTACATGGATGCAAATTATAAGAAAAGCAATATCTATATACATCATAAGGCACAAGTAAAAATTAAAACAAAAAAGAAATTCTACAGGTTGTCAATACCTAGATTCCCAAATTCAGTCTAATAAAACATATTTCAGATACATGGGAAAAACAGGAGTAACAATTCTGATTACATTTCAATCTTTGGGAGAATTATATAGATTTTAGGAAAGGCAAATCACAAAGCAATTTCAGTATAATGCAGTTCTGACTTCTTACGGGAGGATTTCTTTGCAGGTGCAGTTCTGCGCACCGACTCATCCCCCACTGGTTTCTTACGTGGGTGTTGAGCTATATTTCCATGCTTAGCAGAGTGGTTTTTCATATCTCTTCTCTTGTTTTCAGTTAGGTCTGCTAAGGGTACCATAACAGTGGCTACTTGCTGGTCTCTAATACGACCCTGAGAAAACAATTTGCAAATACACTGAAGTACACAAAGCAATATTATAATCAGTATACAACCAGCAGCTCCGAAAACCCACATTCTTAAATTAAGTCCATCAAACCATGTTTTGGGATTCAGCCAATCAATATTTTCATTGAGGGCTTTAAAAACATCCTGTTTGGTTAAATGTTGAATGTTCTGCAGCTGCTGATGTAACTCCAGCTGCAATTTATCAATTTGTCCTTTTAAATTAGTGAAGAAAGCTCCCCTCAAGCGGTGTTGAATCTCAGTTCAATTATGTTGACTGGAGTTCCATAGTAGCGGTGTGACGCATAGTCGGGAGAAACCAGGGTCACAGGTCAGGTGCTGACGAGTCACGAGTGTGTCCCAGCACTCGCAGATCCAGTCCAGTCTGATTCAACTGCAGAAAGGCGGGTCAGGATCTCCTGATCTATTTGAGGCTGTTGGACCAATTCTAAAGTAGTATTGGTTAAAAGAACATCAACCATATGTGCAGTTTGGATTGAGTCCAGGAGAGCAGCAGTTGCCGTAGCAGCAGTGGCTGCAATAATGACTGCAGAAACAATAAATGCAATCAGGGTGCCAACAAATCATCAAACTCGTATGGAGGACAGCGCATTGTTAAGCGCTATTATGCCATTTGGATCCTCCCATTCTCTGGTCATATTAACTGGCACCCATAACTGAGTTTGTCTTCTAAGCATATAAACTGTAGTGAGATTTAACTGAGTAACATTAAGGCGGGTAAGGCAACTGGCATATATAGAGCCTTCATGGACACGAAGAGAATAAATTCTTGCTGATTCATTATAAAAGACCTGGGTGGTCCCTGGAGTTGCCAATAACAAATAAGGGTGAGAAGTACAAACCGTGACCCCATCTTGTTCTAGAAGGTCCTCCTGATACCAACATCCTGGATTTCTCTTGGAGTCACAAATAACCTCTATAAACAGATGTTTTCTAGTAATAAAAGGCAAGCCCATTTTCCATGAATTATAATGCCATGGGCTAGTGTGGTTGGGAGAAACAATTCTAATTATGGGCGCTCCGGTACCAGGCCCTTCCCACCACAAATTAGTATATACCTTTTGAGGCTCAGCCGGAACTGTTGTGTCAGGCTCAGCTAAAATTTTCCAATTGGCTCCCCAATTCTCTATCATTAAAGGGCTTTTGGGGAGAAAAGCAACAGTGGCATTCGGTCCTCTGCATAAAGACCAAAAGACTGAATCTTTATGATTATTGTCTAAAGTACAAGGAGGAACCGGAGGGGAATTAGAAGTATGGTAAAACCCCTCTTTAGTACATAGGCCAACTGTGACAATCATGGAAAGTTGGTAGCGAGTGCTGCACTGTTCTCTGCTTGCAGCGTAAGGCTATTCCTTTATAGGAAAACATAAAGTATCTGAAAGAATAGAGAAACAAGTTGGTAGATGTTTAGCAACATAAATAGTATTTTTAGGTACCGGCAACCAGTGCTTGTTTTCTTCCAAAAGGCCATCAGGGGGCATCCACACACCCCCAGTCCACTGAGTATCGTTAGTGGAAAAAGGAGGCTCAACATTCCACCAGGTATGTATTTTAAACTTCGGTGGATCAATAATGTGACCCTGCCCTGGCTGGTGTAGCTCAGTGGATTGAGCGCGGGCTGCGAACCAGGCATTGCAGGTTCGATTCCCAGTCAGGGCACATGCCTAGGTTGCAGGCTGTGGCCCCCAGCAACCGCACATTGATGTTTCTCTCTCTCTTTCTCCATCCCTCCCTTCCCCCTCTAAAAATAAATAAATAAAATCTTTAAAAATAATAATAATAATGTGACCCCAATAGACATAAGAGGCATTATCCTTAGCAGCTAGGCCTTGCCCCCCCTAGGCAAAATATAATAGCAATTAAAAGCAAAGTTCTAGTTGATTTGGCTGACAGTATTGCTAGATAAGCAAGAAAGCTGTTGTCTGGGGTGTCTTCCACCCTAGTCTCATTAAGAATTTTGTCAGCTCGAGTATTAAGAACTTTAATACCTTCCCATGTAACAGATGCACACCCACTGGGAACATTACATGATGCCTCAGCCCTTATTGTTGACCGAAGCCTCGTCCTCCTCTGCTGGCGGGGCCGCGTTGGGGAAGACCCAGTCCTCGTCTGTTGGTGGCCCCGTGTGTGCCGCCATGGGCGTCCGGTGCCCTTCTTGTTGTTCAGGGTCTGTTGAGCCATCTGATTCTCCAGATAACTGGTTTTTGTCTTCAGATTGCGGAGCTTGGCGTCTGTTGTGATTTCCATCAGGGAGATCTTTCTCATCAGGTGATCGATTTTGAAGTGTAGATAGTCGGTGGGGGCTTCTGTTGCATTGTTCATGGTAAGGCTTCACTTTTGGCTGGCAGCCAGATAGGACCTGTGGGAACAGAAACACATGCATACCCTCTCCCCCAAGTTAAAAGGTCTACAGGTCCCTGCCACATGCCAGCTCCTAAAGGATCTCTGTACAGAACCTGAGGGTATGGTGGCTTAGATTCTTTAGTCTGCAAATGTTCTTCAATTGGAGTATGAAGTGATTCATCGTAATTTAGAAAATTGTATGTGAACATAGCTAGCATAATTAAATTCCTAGGAGAGGACTCATAGCTCCCCCTTTTTTGCTTTTTGAGAAGATTTTTAAAAGTCTGATTAGCCCACTCTACAATTGCCTGACCAGTTGGATTATAAGGTATACCTGTTTTATGCTGAATATTCCAACATTGAAGAAAGATCTGTGAAGAATGGGCAAGAAATCCAGGACCATTGTCTGTTTTAATTTGTTGAGGCCGCCCTAAATGGCTGAAAGCCTCACGCCAATGAGCTTGTACATTTTTTGCAGATTCTCCTGTCAAAGCAGATGCATGTAATGAACCAGAGTAAGTATCGATAGAAATATGGACATATTTAAGTCTTCCAAAAGGAGCATAGTGGGTGACATCAGTTTGCCAAATCATTTGAGAACTTAGTCCTCGGGGATTGATTCCCGTTGAGGGAGGTGCTTTTGCAAGAGCTTGACAGTCAGGACACTCCCTGATGATTTGCTTAGCTCGGGACCGAGGGATGTTAAATTGTTTTCGGAGTGCCTGGCTATTTTGATGAAAAAACTGTTGAGAATCTGCTGCTTCCTGGAAAGCAGTAAGGACACTAACCAGGGCATCTGCCTTATTACCATCCACTAGGGGGCCAGGGAGGCCCGAATGGGATCGAATATGGGTAATGAAAAGGGGATGTTCTGTTTATCCAGAAGGGATTGTAAAGTTAAAAACAGATTTAGTAGATTGGGATCAATAGAAGTCTTAATTAATGCCTGATCTAAATGCAGAACAGTATAAACAGTATATCCTGAGTCACAAACTATATTTAAAGGCTCTTGGGGCCACTGCCGCAAAGCCTTAATTGCAGCGAAAAGCTCGGCTCTCTGAGTAGAGGAATGTCCTGAAGATAAAAAATTCCTCCAGTCTTTTCTTTTTCTTTTTTTTTATTTTTATTTAAATGAATGTTCAAGTACAGTTTTCACCCCTTACTCCCATTCAAGTCCTCTCCCCCCCTCCCTACCTCCCACCCAATCCTTCTTGCCATGTAATTGCAGCCCGTCCGGTTTTCCTGGACCCATCAAGAAACACAGTTTTTGCTGCAGTTATGTTACAGAGCAGAACCAGGGGGGGCCCCGGGACGGTGATGCTCTTACTGAAAGAGATTCGGGTCCGTCTTGTCCGCCGCCTTAAAGGAAAGATATATCTCAATGCCAGAGATTCGTGAAAAGGAAACATTTATTTAGTGCTATACAAACTTAAGGTAGTGACCTAATGTCTACCAAAATCCCAAAGTCCCTTAAAACACCCACAAACACACACAGTCCTTCCTTCCCCCTTGCCCAGTCTGGGGTACCGTATCTCAGGAAAGGAGATAGAAGTCCAGTCTCAGGCAGTAATTCCCAGTAATCCGTGCTCGCCTGGTAGGCCTCTCTCGGTTCTCGGCACCATCAGCTGTGTCGCCGTCCAGGCAGGATCTCCAATTAATGCAAAGCCATGCAGCACCGTCTCATGGCCTACTGGTAAGAGTTCCTTCACCCTTCTTCCAGGCAAAGTCTCTCTTGCTTCCCCGGGCCGCGTGACCAAAAGAAGCACCTCAAAGCCACGCAGTCCTCTCCTACCAGAGCTGCGGGGGTCTGCACTCCGCCAAATCCGCGTGGTTCTCTCCTCACAGGGCTGCGGGAGCCTTCTGCTCTGCCGAAAGCCGCGTGGTTCTCTCTCACAGAGGTGCAGGAGCCCTGCACTCAGCCAAGTCCGCGTGGTTCTTCTTTTTCTATGGCTGCCGCGCCTGGGCTTTTAAATCCCGCGCCAATCTTCCTCTGCAGCCCCACTTCCGACTCCTCCCACACTCGGCCACACCTGCCCTCAATCTGCTATCCTTTCCAGCTTTTCTGGTCGCCATCGTGGGTCTGGGCAGGTGTGGCCCCATGTCATGGAGCCAATCATCTCCAAGCTCTCACGCAGGCGCTGTAACTCGGGGGACCTGCCTCCACCCCAGTTACATCTTGGTGGGGAAGTTACTTCCATCCCCCTGGCTCAGAGCATGGCCATAGCTATTTAACATATCTATGTAGCCAGTCAAAGGTTATAGATATGTTAAATGACCACACCCCAGAGGTTAGCTGCAGAGCTGTTGCTATGCAAAACAGCTCTCAATGGGCCTGCTCCATTTGTCTCTTTCCTCCACCCACACCTGGGGGGCGGGGTAGGACATCCTAGTATTTTCTGAACACCTTGAGTTCTGGACCCCATTTTAAATGTCCATTTGGGGTCCCCCCCTTGGCCACACCCTGTAACAGTTATTGGCGTGGGGCTGACCTTTTCTGCTAGCCTTATTTGAAGAAAAGGAATGTTTTGAAGCAATTTATCTGAAGGCATATTAATTTCTAGTTTTCCCATAAAATCAGCTATGGCACACTGAAATTCTAAAGACTGAGCTATTAGATGCTGTAAATAAATTTGAGTTAATGGAACATGAATAAAAGCAGGATCATATCCAAGTAGTTGTTGCGTTCCCTCACGCCCCTTTATAACAAGCTGGCATAATGCAGTTATATAGGTGGCAATAGTGCGTTGTGGCTGATGGGGCAAGAAAATCCATTCTATCATAGCTAAATGAGGTATAGTTTGTCCAGTTAACCCTGTGGAAGAATTTAGGGTTGGAAAGCAGAAAAATCTGACAGAATACTGAGGATTAATTCTAGTTAGCTGTCGTTGCTGTAAATGCTGATTTACTATAGTCAATTCTTGTAAAGCTTCAGGAGACAGCTTCCTGGGGGAATTAAGATCTGAGTTCCCTTTAAGAGTGTTAAATAAATTAGTCAGTTGTTGGGTAGGTATTCCCAGGCTAGGCCTCACCCAGTTGACTGCTCCCCAAAACTGTTATAGGCGATTAAGAGTTAAATCTTTGGGAGGATTAATTTGAAGGGTTTGAGGCCGAATTGTCCTGTTAGAAAGGATGTAGCCCAAATACTTCCAAGGCTCTGAATGCTGGATTTTTTCCAGAGCAATTACTAGTCCAGCAGAGGCTACAGAATCCTTAAGAAAATAAGCGGTTTTTGCTAAAATATCTTGCGAGGGAGCCACAATCAGAATGTCATCCATATAATGATATATAATTGAATTAAGAAACTGATCTCTCACTGGCTGAACGGCACTATGAACAAAAAGTTGACAAATCGTAGGGCTATTAAGCATACCCTGAGGCAAAACCTTCCACTGAAACCTTTGTAAAGGCTGGGAATTGTTAATGACGGGGAGGGAAAATGCAAAACGCTCCCGGTCCTTTTCTGCTAAGGGGATGGTAAAGAAACAATCTTTTAAGTCAATGATTAATAGCAGCCAGTCTTTAGGAATACAGGCAGGATTAGGAATACCTGGTTGGAGAGGGCCCATAGGCTGGAGTGATTCATTAATTTTTCTTAAATCATGAATAAGCCTCCATTTGCCAGATTTCTTTGGAACTACAAAGAAGGGCGTGTTCCAAGGACTGTTGGAAGGTTTTATATGACCTGCTTCTCATTGCTGTTTAAATAACAAGCAGGTTTGTTCAAAGCGTTCCCCTTTAAGAGGCCACTGATCAACCCATACCGGCGAGTTAGAAAGCCAGGTGAGGGGTAGGGGATTCTTAACGACCGTGGCCACTAGGGAAAATGCGGCAGAGAGATTTGCATTCCCCATTGACTGAGAAGATCACGGCCCCAAATAGTAAGGGGCATAGGTAAAACATATGGTCAAATTTTTCCTATCTGTCCTTCTGGCCCATAACACTTAAGAGACCACACACTGATCTGAGGTTGAGAAATTCCTCCAACACCTGTGATAGACGTTCCACTGTCTGTTACAGGCCATTCAGGCGGCCAAAATTGGTTGGAAATAACAGAAATGTCTGCTCCTGTATCTGTAAGGCCATGAAAGGTAATACCCTTTATCTTTACTTGTAAAATCAGTTTATTTAATTTAATTGATTCTGTCCAGAAAACGGACTGATTATCTGTGCTACCAAAGTTTCCTTCCCCTCTTTCCACATTCTGAGTCTTAGGAGCTACATAGGGGAGGAGGAGAAGCTGGGCAATCCGTGTTTGGGCTGGAATGATATGAAAACCGGATGCCTTGAGCATAATTTTAATTTCTCCTTTATAATCTGAGTCAATTATTCCTGGTTGAACAAAAATACCTCTAATAGTCATACTGGACCTTCCTAAAATTAGACCAACCGTTCCCTGGGGTAAAGGACCCCAAACCCCAGTAGAGACTATAATTACTTGGTCTTGCTCCTTTAAGACAAGTTCATGGGCGGAGACCAAGTCCATCCGTGTGCTCCCGAGAGTGGCAGCGCGGAGGTCTGCGACCCTACGTTTTCCTGAACTCAACTGTTTTTCTGATGGCGGCAGCAACAATTCTGGTATCAGCAGCATTCTCTGTAATGCTGGTGGCTGAATTGGGGGCTCCGTTTGGGATTCGGGGCGCAGGAGCCGGCGCCCCCGTTTCCGTTTCCCTGCAAGGGACGGCCATCTTTGGTAAATTTGGAGCGGCAATCCCTGGCCCTTTGTTTGCCTTTGCCACAGCGCGGACAATTCCTGGGGGAGGTGTAGGGTTACTCACTTCCCCTTTCTGTAGACTCGAGCAGTCTTTGCGCTTGTGACCAGGGTGATTACAACTGTAACATTTGGAATTTTCTCTAAATGCGGCAGCTAAAAGAGAAGCCTTATGCTGCTCGGTGCCGATATCTTGGCAAGCTTTAATAAATTCACTAATTTCTTTTGTAGTTGCCCGAAGAGGGCCTAGGACAGATCTGCAATCCGAATTAGCATTCTCATAAGCCAGCTGAAGTAAAAGAGATTTACCTGCTCTTTCATTATCTATTTGTCTTTCCATGGCTTCTTGGAGGCGATCGATAAAGTCTATGTAAGCCTCGGAAGGGCCCCGATGGATGTTAACAAAGGAAGCAACTTCCCTAGTCTGAGAGTCAGGCGCCATCTTCCTAGCTCTTAAGGCGACGTGCGCGCACTGACCGGAGGCCGGAGGCGGGAGCCGTGCCTGGGCGGCTGCCGTAACGAAACCGCCAGACCCAGTCAGCCTGGGAAGAGGAACAGGATTCTGCGTCCCCCCGTTCTCAGCGGCTCGGGCGCCGGCCCGGGGGCAATATTCCGAATACCAGACAGTATACTGGGCCGGCGTCGAGACGGCCTTCCCAAGGGTGAACCAATCGCAGGGGGCCATTTTGTAGCTGTCAGGAATGGCCTGTAGTAAACCATTGGTGTAAGGAGATCGCAACCCGTTTTCTTTAATGCTCCTTTTCAGATCGTGATAAAATGGAAAGGGGAGGGACTCGTGGACGTTCCTTTGTCCCCTCACGATAATGGGATAGGCAGACAAAGCCTCCCAGTCCCCCTTCTCCGCTGCCTGGCGGAGGCACTTCCCCGTTGATGGATAGGGGGACTTGTCTGAGTTTCCCGGAGGCGACTCATTTAGGGAGGAGCTACCTTCCCGCCGCTTCAGCAAGCTTCCCCGCGGGCGTGGAGTCGGAGCCTTCCTAACCTGCTGTCGGAATCGCAATCCGACCCACTCTCCGAGTCGGACCCTCCCTCGACCAGCTCTGCTTTCCTTGCCCAAATGGCTCCAGAGTGTCCTTGATCAATCTCCAGCTCTCAAAAGTGTGCGCACCAGTAAATATTCCGCTGTCCTGTAAAGATTTCAACCTGGCACCCACTTTTTCCCATAAATCAATGTCTAACGACCCTTTATCAGGAAATGAAGGACAATATTTTCCTATAGATTGCAAAAGCTGAACCAGATGTTTCTCTTTTACCTTATACTTTGCCTCTTTAAGAAGTTCTTGTAATATACGCATAAAATTTTTCTGCCCTTTAGATAAATTAGAACCCATTTTTTGCTTTTCAAAAAGAAAGAAAAGGCTTCCTTTTATTTATTCTCAGTTTTCTTTTCCAATTCTTATTTTTCCTGCCTCCGCCGCCAGCACTGACCCTGCGTTAACCAGCTAGGGAATAAGTGTCGTGGACCGGAGTGTGCTGTCGGTGAAAAACGGTCAGCGAAGGGGGATCGGACCCCAACCTCCGCTTCCGTGCTTCCGGCTTCTCCTCGGGCTCCTCCTCCCCCCTTCGGGGGAGAGAGCTGGAAAGGCCGCAGGCGATCGAGCTGCGCGCTTCCCCAGGAGCGAGATTGCCTTGTGGGGGGCTCCCTGTAAGGCCCCCGTACGTCTCGGGACTTTATCCCAGACACCCCCGCGTGGTTCCGACTCACGTGGGAACACTCGGGGGGAGGAACTGCCTTCTATCTTCGGAGCTGGGCGGCTGCCAAAGCCCTCGTTCACGTAAACCTCCAGTGAGTGCCTAAACCCTGGGAAGCGGTCGGAGCTCACCCGGAACTCTCGCACCACAGGCTTCCCGTGCTGGCCGGCGGAGGGAGAAAAGCCAGAGCTGAAAGACGCCGCGAGCAGCGGCTTTTTCGGCCAAAATAAGTCACCTGACCGCTTTTTTCAAGGCAAATGGCTTGTTTTTCCTAGACTTGAAAACTAGTTACTATTTACGTTTAATATAAGCAGTCGCGAATGAGAGGAGCGACTTTAGAAAGGAAAAAGATTTACTTCCCTGTAAATTCCAAACGCACTCTAGCCTCTCCGTAAAGGAAAACGGGGCCGTTGGCCCTTACCTGGGCTTTCCACGCGTGAATCCTCCGGAGATAATGCGTTTGTTCGCAGTGCCAAGTGGTCCCAACACGGAGTCCCACGTCTGTGGTCCCGAATCCGTGCCCACGTCCGGGCGCCAACTGAAGCGTTGTCCGTGGCCTAGATCGAAGCTCCCCGTGTGGCGAACACTCCGGTGGAGGCCAGGGATGCTTCCCTTCACAGACTTCACAGACAGCTTGAATGTGGTTTTAGGAGGGAGCGTGTGTGCTTTCAAGATGTCGGACTGCAGTCCCATAGCCATTATCAAGGTATGCCATAATAAGAGCACATTAGGTGATGAATGCACTGTTCATAGACCTCTCATTACTTAGATATGCCAAGGCATCTTAGCACCTTCAGCAGGGACTGGAATAGCTGTGAGAGAACCACAGAGAACTATGTGAAAGGCTTTGGGGGCAGGGCATGCACTGGTCGGGAGGAGGGTCTGGAGAGGACACAGAAATATTGATTAAGCATCTAGTATGAACCAGCAACAATGTTGGGTAAGTTATATGCACCATCTTGTTGAAGTCTCATACCAATCCTGAAAGGCAAAAAAAAAAAAAAAAAAAAAAAAAAAAAAAAAAAACGAACCCCATTCTAAAGATGAGGAAACTAAGGCACAGAGAGACTCAGGACTTCTCCAAAGCCATAAGCCTAGGAAGGGGCATAGTCAGGATTGGCACTTTGGTCTGTCAGACACCAAATCCTGCTGGTTTTCATGACAGCACACAGATTCCCTTCAGCTGGTACATAGTGCTCACAAAGTAAGTGCTCACAAAATGCAATTTTTCTTCTCTTTCTTGACTGAGCCATGGTATAATACGAGGGGAGACCCAGAAAAACCCGGAATTATCTTCTGGAAGGCAGGCTTCCCCCACTAGATGGATGTTCTAGGAACCTATCTGTATCAGTGTACCAGCTGGCATTATTGTGAGAGGCTATGTTCAGTTTCAGTGAATTGTTTTGAAGACTGTTTCAATGAGTTTGCCTATTTCATGATGGGTGATTTATGAGCACACCTGCCCATTGCCCATACTGTGCTGAGTGTTCAGCAGTTTTTGACCAAAACAGCATGACCCCCATTCCACATCCTCCCTGTTCACCCAGTCTGACCCCAAGCGATTTTTTTTTCCCCCAGATGAAAAAAGTCCTTAAAGGGAAATGTTTTACTGGTGTGGAAGAGGTGAAACAAAAAACAGCAGAAGCACTGAAAGACATCAAAATGGATGAGTTCAAACGCTGTTTGGAGCAGTGGGAAAAAAAGTCTCGATAGATGTTCTGCATCAAATGGAGAGTACTTTGAAGGTGACTCAAGTTTGAACATATAAAAATACACATTTTTCTATGAATAAATTCCAGGTTTTTTGGGTCTCCCCTCGTATAAACATGCTAATGGTCATGTGTCAGGCAGGAAAGTGGGAAGCTGAGACAACAGGTAGCTAAAATACATGTCCCATTTTTGCCTGACATGATAAAATAGTTGAGGCTAATATTTTTTTCCTTAAGCATTTAAAACATTATTCACTTTCATTTTGCTCTGAAGTTACAATTACAAATGATTTTTACACCATTTAGATGCCGATATTTTTTATATTGTCTTAATGTTAGAATTTCACCTTCCCTCCCAGGATCTCTCCTTTGAAATCACACCCAAGATCAGCACTCAGAAGATGACAGTTTTATTGCTGTTTTATTTTTTTTAAGTGAGCAAATTCACAGACTATTTTTATTCTGGAAGGTTTTTTTAAAGATTTTATTTATTTATTTTTAGAGAGAGGGAGGGAGAAAGAGAGGGAGAGAAACATCAATGTGCAAGAGAAATGTCAATCAATTGCCTCTCACATGCTCCCAACCGGGGACCAGGCACATGCTCAGACTGGGATTGAACCAGTTACCTTTTGGTTTGCAGGACAACTCCCAAACCACGGAGCCACACCAGTCAGGGCTGTACTTTGGAAGTTAAGTACTCTAAGCCCATTCTTTACATCTGTAAAAGTGAAATTATAATTAGATCCTCCCAGGGTCAGTGTAAAGAGTCAAGTGAAATATAGTATGCAAAGTCCCTAGTGCAGTGCTGGGCATGAGGTAAGTACTCAATAAATACCTGAAACCGTTCACTCCAGTGCAAGGCATCTCCTGCATCTGTTTTTCTTTGGAATATCTTAAATGTACCTTTCAAAAGACTTCTACATTAAGGGCTTAAGTGAAATCAAATAGAGATCTGACAATGTCATCCCAGATATCCTGTCATCCAAGCCATGAGTCTCAGCTTTGTTATCATGAAACCAGACCTTCCCAGCAGATGCCCATCCCTGTGTATTTGCATTTCAGATGCTGTCTCTACGTCTGCCACAGAAGACTTCCCCTTCCAGAAACACATCTTGCTTTTCAACATCTCCATTCCCAGGCATGAGCAAATTACCAGGGCAGAGCTCCGACTCTACATCTCCTGCCAAAGTCACGAGGACTCTTCTCATGAACTGAAAGGAAACATGGTCATTTATGATGTTCTGGATGAAGCAGACACATGGGATGCTTCTGCAGGAACTAAGACCTTCTTAGTGTCGCAGGACATTTGGGATGAGGGCTGGGAGAAGTTTGAGGTCTCCAGTGCTGTAAAGCGGTGGGTCAGGGCAGATTCCACCAAGAGCAAAAATAAACTGGAAGTGACTGTGGCAAGTCACAGAAAAGGCTGTGACAAGCTGGACATCAGTGTTCCCCCAGGCTCCAAAAACCTTCCCTTCTTTGTTGTCTTCTCCAATGACCGCAGCAATGGCACCAGAGAGACCCGGCTGGAGCTCAAGGAGATGATCAGCCATGAGCAGGAGAGCATGCTGAAGAAGTTGTCCAACAATGGCCCAGCAGAGGCAGGTGAGAACAAGGACGAGGAGGAGGATGTGGAAAGCCACATGGCCATGGGGTCATCTTTAGCCAGACAGAAGAGAAGTACTGGGACCAACAACCATTGTCAGAAAACATCCCTGCGGGTGAACTTCGAGGACATTGGCTGGGACACCTGGATCATTGCACCCAAGGAGTATGATGCCTATGAGTGCAAAGGTGGCTGCTTCTTCCCCCTGGCTGATGATGTGACCCCGACAAAACACGCCATTGTGCAGACGCTGGTGCATCTCAAGTTTCCCATGAAAGTGGGCAAGGCCTGCTGTGTGCCCACCAAACTCAGCCCCATCTCCATCCTCTATAAGGATGACATGGGGGTCCCCACCCTCAAGTACCACTATGAAGGGATGAGTGTGGCAGAGTGTGGGTGCAGGTAGTGCCACCTGTGTGGGGGGCGGGGGCCAGGCCATATTGGGGAAGTCATATTGAGTTGTCCTGCATACCCCTGGGCATGACAGGGACTAAGTCCATCTGTATACCAACCTGGAGATGAAAAAAGAGCTGTCACATCTTCAAGGTAAATGCCTGCTCTCCCTTTCATGGCCCACCCAAGCATGTCGCTGGGCTTAACTGCAGGGGAAGATGATGGCAAGGGGAGGTAAGGATCTGGAGAGTGGGGAAGCCTGAAAGGGTTATTGGAGTAGAAAGGGAGATGATGAAAGTGGGACAAGAGAAAAGATAATCCAAAATCAGCAGAATGTTCACCAGAGGTGAGCCAGAGGAGTATAGACAGATGATGTGTAGACATTTATAGAAGTTAAAGGAATTGAAGGGGATGGGGTTTATTCCAATAAGCTCAGGAAGTATGAGGAAAGGAAATGGGCTATGTGCTCCACACCAATCATTTGACATATTCTTGCAACCCAGTGAGATGACCGTTAAGACCCCTAATTTATATATGCAGAGCCCAAAACTCAGGTCAAGTAGCACTAGTCAATCACCTAATCCCATCTCCCAGGTTTCCATAGGTCTGTCTGTCTCCATAGCCCAGGACCTTTCCAAGTGCCTCATTGCAGTTTAGCGGGTCACCTTGTAGCTAAAGACCAATTAGATATTGGGAGGTTGGGAGTGTAGGGCACTGGAATGAGACTGGCCAGTACTCACCAATATGACTGGGCTGCTTGTTACAACCAGGGCATATTCCAACTGCTCAGTGACTGTGCTAATTCCTTGGCCAAATTCTTTCTAAGATCACCCTAGAGTCACTGGAAAACTACCCCCCAAACCAACTGAAGGATGGGGAGATTGCAGGACCATAGTCTGGAATGCACTATGCTGGAGCTACTTTGACCCTCTGGCACAGTGCTAATATGGGCAACAGTCCAAACAGAGCCACTGGTTGCCTGTGGACTCAAACTATGTGATGGTTTGGGAGGGACAGACACAGTTTATTCTGAGGGCTGAGGTGGCCTATGACCTGCATTTCTGCAGTTATTTACTCAGCATAACCAGCTTACCAGGATAACACACTGTGGGCTTTTTTTATACACAGGGACTCCACAGGAGACAGGGGTCTGAGGAGCACTCAGGTCCTTATTGGCCATAGCCAGCTCTGCCTGCACCTCTGGCTTTCTTGAGTAGTGTTCATCTAGGCCCTGTCCTGGGCTTGAGTTCTGGTCAGCCCTCACTGACCCCAAGAGAGGACAAAATTTCTGTTTCCTCTGAATTTCATCCTTCCCTCTGACTCTTGAGGCACACATGGAATGGGATGGAGTGAGGAAAATCTTGAAGTGTGAAGATTCTACTCCATGGCTCTTCTGACCACCAGCCAGAGCAGAGCCTATAGAAGTCCTATTCCTACTGGTGGAAGTTCCCAGTACATTTAATTAAAAAAAAAAAAAAGGATTTGTGCTAAATGTTTACATAGACCCAACAAACACCTTTAACATAAAAATGAGATAAAATACCATTGTTTAATTACTGGAGTTATAGAAAATACTAATTCCTGGTCGACAAAGTTGCTCAACCATAAAGATGGGTGATGGATATCTTTTAAGTTCTGATGGTGTATTTCTATGGCTGCATCAAAATTTTACTTGGAAATAAAATCAAATGTCCAATCTGTGGTGTTTTGTGCATGTGAGACTTGGGCCTGATGGTTCCTCAGCCCCATGCCCTGCCTACCCCTCCCTATAGGCCTTTATTTCCATGGGCAGGTGAGGGGGAAGGAATGGAGATGAGCTGCCACAGGGCAGCCGACGTTATGGGAGTGAGTGAACATGTCTGTATAAGGCCATGGGTGTGTTTATGCAGGTGTGGGTATGAACGTTAGTGTAGATATTTACAAGTGAACATGGAGAGTTAGTCACTGTGCCATCCCTGGCCTCCCCACATGTAAGGGGAGAGGCCCTAGCTCTTGGTGAAAGACACACCTGGTCCTTTCTGGGGGCCCACACAATTCTAGCATCTGCCCTGGCTATGCCCCTGCTCAGCTACCCAGCTCCATCTAAATTCCCTCAAGGATATTCCCTGCTCTCAACCTTCAAGTGACTGCCTGAGCTACCCCACTCCTAGCTTCACAGCCCAAGTCTACTTTCTGGGGCCCAGCTGTAGTGTTCCTTTCCTGATACCTTAGTTCTGATCTTTCTAGTTCCTGGGAGCACTACAGTGCCTGTCTCTCACAGTTGTCACTGACCTGTGACATGGACTTAATAGCCTCTCGTCTTGAGTCTCTTGTGGGAGCAAGTCCCCTGGGCACAAGGTCAGAGAGCCTCTGGTCTCCGCTGCTCTGGGAGGGCTGAAACAGCCTGTGGCTCAGAACAAACTGATGTGGACAAATGTGCTTGGAAGGAACATGCTAAGAGTGTCTCAGCAGTGTGCTCTGCCTCTCAATTCAGTGCCCTATTCTTCCACCCACTTCCTCCACACTGGTTTACCCCAACGAGATATCAGAGGCAACAGTGCCACCCTCTGGACACTGTTATGCAGCCAATTGGCTCTCTGCCTATTGACCCCATTTTCACTGCTGCATTTGTAATTTTTCCTAAAGTGTGTTCATTTTTGTCATACTGGGGCAGTAATATCATCACTATCTATCACTATCACATGTGTAAAGCTGAGGTGCAGCAAAGTGACTAGTTTGGCAAGATTCATGGCTGTCCTGTGCCTCTCATGTGGCCTACTCTTTGAGCCAGAAGCAAGAGGAGAGAGAGGCTCAGGAACGGAGAGCAGAAGCAACAGGCAGACATAGAAAGACAATGAGATTGAAGTGGAGTGGAGAGACTGCATGGACAGACAGAGAGGAAAGCCGAGGGCACCCTAAGCATGAGGCTGGGTCTGGAACTTACCAAGTGAGTGGCTCAAACAGCAACCACATGGTAATAGACATTTATATCCCAACTTTCACAAATGAGGAGGAGATGGATGCCTCACATTTTGCTCAGAGCCCCTAGCCAGGGCCTGCTGGAGTCCAGCTGTGACACCAAGCCCATGTTCTCTCTGCTGCAGTAGCCTCTGTCCTGGAAACTTCTTCAAGGTCAAAGCCACAGCCACAATAGCAAGATGAATCAGAGCTGCAGCATGAACTAGATGAACCAGACAGAGCTTATGCTCTCCTGGGCAGGAGCTGTGTCCCTTGGTCTCTGTCTCTCCTGTCTTATTTGTATGGGGTCCTCAGCTCAGCCAGACACGCACATTGCACTGTTCACTGGAGGAGGAGAAGAACACTCCCTCTCCCCTTCAGTTAACAAACACAGTCACTAAGTATTGTGTCTGGTATCTCTTTCAGAATTCTGTCAAAATTGAGAGAAATAAATTCCTGAGTCAATTCTTGCTGTAGACTTCAGGTTGCTAAGCCCAACTTAGGAGCAACCATATGAGCTGGGCCATATGAGGTGACAGTGGGGGGTCACATCCCTATGAAACCCCTTTTTCCCCATATACTAGTGTTTTGTTCCAGGTCCAGCTCATCTGATGAGCTCCCTCTGTCCTAAATAGCAGTTTCTTTTCAGAATGTCCCTTAGAATTCTGCTATGCCTGACAATGGGGCCTCTACATTTGTGCTCATCTCTGAGGCTCCTCTACCATCACCTCAGGTGGTCTGTACAGCAGGAGTCGGAGGAAGCAGAAGCCCAGTGTGGTAGACATACTAGCACAAGGCATGTACTGGGGGATCCAGGGAAAGCCCACATCCGTGGGGACTCCCTCTGTCCAGACAGCTCCTGAAGCAGATCCAGGCTTTTGGCTTTGATGGCACTAAGTAACATGAGAAGAGCCAGCAGGGCTGGCTAGCTTCTTATGTGCTCTGAGAGCTCTGGAATGCTCACAGCTATAGGTATGTGACCTGGACAACTTCTCAGGACTACTTGGTTCTACTATTGCCATCCTAAAACTTACAACTGTAGCGATTTTCAAACCTCGCTTTAAACCCGGCTGTCTGTGGACACGCAAAAACCCACTATAGAAATAATCATGCACAGAAACAGTTTTCTGAATGGAAGACAAAGACAGAGCCCTTACTCTCCAATTCTTTGAGCCACTCCGGGCTAAACCCTCCTTTGGGGAAAAGCCTCATCCTTTGTGCCAGTGGCTTTTTATTGAGAAAGCAGTCACAGATTGTGGATTGACAGTCTGGCAGAAGGGATCAAAGGGAACACGTATCTTACAAAGATGCTAACAGAGTTTCTGTTGTGATTCCGGGCAGAGATTGGAGTTTTATCATATGAAAAGACTACAGGTTCCAAAGGTTTCCTGACTGTGCCTTCAAATTCCAAGTTAATAACATCCTCCAGCAAACAGATCTCACAGGATCTTGCATATTCTTTGTCCCAGGCCTGATTACCCCAGGGGTCCACCGTCTGGGATCTCAACTGGCCCCTTTGGCTATTTGCTAAGCTCTGGAGACTCCGGCTGCAAGGAGGCTAGGATTTCTCACATCTGAGTACAAAGACTCAGGCTAAGAGGGGGCAGGGGTAGATGCCGATCACCCCTTCCTTTCCACAGCCCCTTCATATATTTCCACAGTCTCGTGAGACTTATTCCACAGAGGCCTTTACAAGATCAGCCCCTGTCTTAGGTCCATTCTCTATCCTAGAGAATTGTTACCCATCATTGGTAACTGATCTAGCATTAAAGGCCAGGCACAGAACAAACAGGTAGTGTTCATGCCAGGGGAATAAGTTTCTTCTCCTTAGTGGCTCCTGATCCGGAGGTCTCTCACTCAGCCTAAGTCACAGGGGGTCGCAGCTTCCTGAGACCGGGCAGGGTGGCCCCCAACATACAAAAGTTTTGAAAAAGGGTCCTGCATTTTTATTCTGTACTTGGCCCCACAAATGATGTAGCTGATCTTGAATGCATATGAGTGGTCAGCATCTTGGTTTTCCAAGTCCCAGGGATAGTCTGGAAGCCACTTCCAACCTCAACATTGACTTGATCCTGATGAGACAGGGAGCCCCAGGGTTTGAGCAAGAGGACCACTGTGCCACTCCCCTGTCCATGTTGAGGAGGCCCAGAGGCTTCTCTGATTTGTGACCAAAGATAGCCCCCCCATTCAGCTCTTAAAGGCCAGCCTATTCCATCCACATGGCAACTTCTTGGGGACAGGGGGAACCAGGTTCTTGGGAAATTCAGAAGCAGCCTAATGTGAGGGGGTCTTGCTTCCCAGATTCACCTTAATAAAGAGCCTGGAGACTATAGACAGGCAGGGAATATTACACACAGAGGGGCTCACAGTTAATCAGGCTGAAGAAATTTTTTGGAACTTCTTCCCTGTTTGAATCAAAGCACCTTCCCCAAGCAGAACTCTCTCTTCAGTTTCCCTGAACCCTTCTCACACAGGTGACCGCTCTTATCAGAGGAAGGTTATTTTATTAGTGGATGAGCCTGCTCACAGGGAAGATGTCCCTGAGCTGGGGCCAAAGTCTGCTTCTCTGTACCTCCCTCCTGTGAGGTTTCTTCTGACTGAGTGTTCCCTTCCCTGATATACGAGCTGTTTCCACAGAGGGCTGCAGGGCCCCTGCTGAGGCAGAAATGGCCAGCATGGGCCTATGGAAGTTTGAGGGCCTCCTTCAGTCTGGATCCATGTGAACAAAATTAGGCCAACAAATTATTTCGTAAAAGCTATATGCAATTTGTGGGGTTTTTAAATATTTCCCCCTTTCTAAAGAAAAGATGAGGAGCATAGGTAACAGGTCTACAAAAATAATGTTTATCTTTGAAAAAATAAAATACTGACAACTCTGCATTGATTTTCAGAATGATTTTTGATCAATTATGAAATCCCATATCCCTGGATCCTCCTAGGTTTGGTTCCCATGCACACACCTGGGAGCCTTACAGCCAGGTGTGCCTTTCAATGCCAACGTATCTGTGAAAGGATCCAGCTCAACCTCTACCCAGAACTTGTCAACCTCTGGGCCAAGCTGCAGTCCTGGTTTCCAGGGTCCAGCCAGATTTCCACTGTGCTCTCTGCTGGTCTTCTTCTTCCATGCTATGAGAACCCTTGCCTTTGTACTTCTGCTCCCAACACCTGCCCACCATAGACACACATATGATGCCTACTTGCTCATTCTTCTGACTTCGACTGTGGCCCTCACTCTCAAATATGATTTGGGACATATCCTATGTGTCCTTACATGACCAGGCTTGCCCTGCCTCCTACCCAGCCCATGGGACCCATACCAGCCCTCCACCTGCCTATGTGACTCCCTGCCATGGAGAGAAACAAACAGGACCTATGTCCAAAACTCCAGGAAAATACACATATCAACCAAATGCAGCAGGCAGGGCCAGACTCCACAATGACAGGAACACAAGCTCAATAGGGCAAAAATGTAAGCCTAGAAACACTGAAGTGTCACCACCAGAAGGTATTTGGGAAATGGTTCCTGGGCCCCCAATCTGGGGTCTCTGAAGCTCAGGATTCAGGTACTGTGTAAGGCCTCAGTGAAGGTGGCTGTTAGTAATATTAAACAAAAGAATGCAGGTAAGAAGTGGAAGTTTCTATAATAGAGGCTCATAATGCTCATCCTCTTTGATATAGGAATCATGGCTTTGAGTCATCATATTGTTTTCTTTTAATTAATTTTTTTATTTAAGTATAGTTGGCATACAGTCTTATATTGGTTACATGAGTTTCAGGTGTACAATATAGTGGTTTTACAATTTTAAGTATATTTTATTGATTATGCTATTACAGTTGTCCCAATTTTTCCCCTTTGCCCCCCTCCACTCAATACCCACCTTCTGTCCAGCAATCTCCCTCTTAGTTCATGTCCATGGGTCACGAATTTGGTTCTTTGCTTTCTCCATTTCTTATATTATTTTTAAAAATATATTTAATTGATTATGCTATTACAGTTGTCCCATTTTCCCCTCCACTCTGTACCCCACTCTCACCATCATTTCCCTGCCTTAGTTTCTGTCCATGGGCCATACATATAAGTTCTTTGGCTTCTCCATTTCCCATACTATTTTTAACCTCCCCCTATCTATTTGGTACCTACCATTTATGCCTTTTATTCCCTGCACCTTTTCCCCCGATCTCCCCCATCCCCATCCCCACTGATAACCATCCATGTGATCTCTATTTCTGTGAATCCATTCCTGTTCTAGTTGTTTGCTTAGTTCATTGTTGTTTTTGTTTTTGTTTTAGGTTCAGTTGTTGATAGTTGTGAGTTTGTTGTCATTTTACTGTTCATCATTCTTTATCTTCTTTTTCTTAATTAAGTCCCTTTAACATTACATATACTAATGGCTTGGTGATGATGAATTTCTTTAACTTGACCTTATCTGGGAAGCACTTTATCTGTCCTTCTGTTCCAAATGATAGCTTTGCTAGATACAGTAACCTTGGATATAGGTCCTTGCCTTTCTTGACTTGGAATACTTCTTTCCAGACCCTTCTTGTCTGTAAGGTTTCTTTTGAGGAATCAGCTGATAGTCTAGTGGGAACTCCTTTGTAGGTAACTGTGTGCTTTTAAGATTCTATCGCTACTCTTTAATCTTGGCTAATGTAATTATGATGTGCCTTAGTGTGTACTTCCTTGGATCCAACTTGTTTGGGACTCTCTGAACTTCCTGGATTTCCTGGAAGTCAATTTTCTTTGCCAGATTGGGGAAGTTCTCCTTCATTATGTTTTCAAATAAGTTTTCAATTTCTTGCTCTTCCTCTTCTCCTCCTGACAACCCTATGATTCGGATATTGGAACATTTAAAGTTGTCCCAGAGGTTTCTAAGCCTCTCTTCATTTTTTGAAATTCTTGTTTCTTCATTTTGTTCTGGTTGAATGTTTATTTCTTCCCTCTGGTCCAAATCATTGATCTGAGTCCCGGTTTCCTTCCTGTCATTGTTGGCCCCTGGTACATTTTCCTTTATTTCAATTTTTATAGCCTTCACTTTTTCCACTATTTGTAACCATACTCAACCATTTCTATGAGCATCCTCATTGCCAGTGTTTTGAACTCTGAATCTGATAGGTTGGCTATCTCTTCTTTGCTTAGTGTATTTTTTCTGGAGCTTTGATCTGTTCTTTCATTTGGGTCATATTTTTTTTATCTCAGCAAACCTGTTACATAGTAAGGGGTGGAGCCTTAGATATTCACCAGGGTGGGGCAACCCATGTAGATGCATTGTGGTGCTGTACATGGGGGAAGGGTCCAAGAAAGAACAATGCTGCTTGCTCATCTCTCCACTGGCTTTCAGTCACTTCCTCCACTACCCACAAGCAAATTGGGACCTTGTGGTGCTGATTCCTGGGTGGGTGGGTTCATGTACATTCTAGGAACCTGTGGGTGTCTCAGTGAACTCTCCTGTGAGGCTGGGAGTTTCTCCTGCCACCTCAACCCCCACAGGTTTTTTCAGGTTTTGAGGCTTTATTTCCCCACACTGGAACCCTGAGGTGCACAGTCTGTCTCACTTCCCAGTTGTTTCTCCCAGTTTATCTGCATACAAATGTGGGACCAGCCAGTCCTCCAAAGACTGCCTTGCCATGAGTCCTATCTACCCCAGCTGCCCTTTTCTACCCCTCCTACCAGTCTGGGTGAATTTTTCTTCTTTAACTCCTTGGATGTTGGACTTCTATACAGGTCAATTTTCTGGCAGTTCTGGTTTTTGTTGTTGTTGTTGTTGTTGTTTTTAATTTGTTGTTTCCTTTGGTTGTGTAAGGAGGCAAAGTGTATCTACATATGCCTCCACCCAGAAGTCTGATTTGACATTTTTATACCTTACAATGTGATCATCCCACTAATTCCAGTAATCATCTGTCACCATGTAAACTTATCACAATATTGTTGATTATGTTTCCCTTCACCTTTTCCATTCATCCTCCTAACCCTTCCCTTCTGGTAGCCATCCCTTTGGTTTGTTTCTATGAATTTATTTTTGCTTTATTTGTTTTTGTTTGTTTTCTTTTATTATTAGATTTTACATGTAAGTTAAATAATACATTATTTGTCTTTTTCTGCTTGACTTGTTTCACTTACCATAATACCCTCTAGATCTACCCATATCATCTCAAATGGAAAGATTTCATTCTTTTTATTGCTGTGATGTATTTCATTTTGTATATGTATATCATATCTTCTTTTAAAAATGGGTTTTTTTTATTTTTAGAGAGACGAAGGGAAGGAAAAAAAGAGGGAGAGAAACACTGATGCATGAAAGAAACATTTACCAGTTGCCTCTTGCATGCCCCCAACCTGAGACCTGGCATGTGCCCTGACTGGGAATTGAACTGATGACCTTTAGGTTTGTGGGACAATGTCCAACCCACACCAGCCAGGGTTATATCATATCTTCTTTGTCCCTTCTTCTATTGATGGATACTTAGGTTGCTTCTATATCTTGGCTATTGTAAATAATGCTGCAATGAGCATAGGGGTGCATGTATCTTTTAAAATTAGCCTTTTCATTTGCTTTAAGTAAATACTCAGAAGTAGAATTACTGGGTCATGCCATGCTATTTTTATTTTTGTGTGTGTGTGGAATGTATGTACTGTTTCCATAGTGGCTGTACTAGTTTGCAGTCACACCAACAGTACACAAGGGTTCCCTTTTCTCCACATTCTTGCCAACATATTTTGTCAACCAGTTAGCCATTCTAACTGGCATGAAGTGATATCTCATTGTTGCTTTGATTTTCATTTCCCTGATGATTAGTGATGTTGAGCATCTTTTCATGTCCATTGGCCATCTGTACGTCTTCTTTGGAGAAATGTCTTTTTATGTTCTCTGCTCATTTTCAATTAAGTCTTGTTTTTGATATTGAGTTTTATGAGTTTCTTTTTTTAAAAAGGTTTTTCTTTTTTTAAGATTTTATTTATTTCTTTTTAGAGAAGGAAGGGAGGGAGAGAGAGAGAGAAACATCAATGTGTGGTTGCTGGGGGCCGTTGCCTGCACCCCAGGCATGTGCCCTGACTGGGAACCAAACCTGCAATGCTTTGGTTCACAGCCTGCACTCAATCCACTGAGCTACACCAGCCAGGGCAAGTTTCTTGAAAATAATCCCGTTCACTATTGTATCAAAAAGAATAAAATACTTCAGAATAAACTTAACCAAGTAGGTGAAAGACTTCTACCCTGAAAACTATAAAACATTTTAAAAAGAAATTGAAGAGGACACAAATAAATGGAAAGCTGTACTGTGCTCATGGATAGTGAGGATTAATATTGTTAAAATGATCACACTACCCAAAGCAATTTACAGATTCAATATAATTCCTACCAAATACCAATGTCATTCTTCTCAGAACTAGAACAAATATTTCTAAAATTTATATGGAATCACAAAAGACCCTGAATAGCCAAAGCAATCTTGAAAAAGAAGAACAAAGTTGGAGGTATTATGCTATCTGATAGCAAACTATGATACAAAGCTATAATAATCAAAACAGTTCAGTAATGGCACAAAAACAGACACATACATCAGTGAAACAGAACAGAGAGCTTAAAAATAAACCTTCACTTGTGTGGTCAAGTAATCTATGACAAAGGAGGTAAAAACATATACACTGAAGTAATGATAATCTTTTCAGTAAGTGGTTTTAGGAAACCTGGACAGAGAGAGAGAGAGAGAGAGAGAGGAAGAAAGGAAGGAAGGAAGGAAGGAAAAAAGAGGGAGGGAGGGAGGGAGGGAGGAAGAAAGGAAGAAGAAACTAGATCACTCTCTTGTACCATATACAAAAATAAACTAAAAATGAGTTAGAGACTTAAATGGAAGACATGAAACCATAAGACTTGTAGAAGAAAACATAGGAAGTAAACTATTTGACATCAGCATGACTAATATCTTTTTGGACACATCCCCTTCAGCAACAAAAACAAAAGAAAAATAAACAAATGGGACTACATCAAACTCAAAAACTTCAGCCCAGCAAATGAAACCATCAATCAAACAAAAGTCAACCTATTGAATTAGAGAATGCATTTGCAAATGATATATCCAACAAGGGGTTGGTATCCAAAATACGAGTTTCCATCTTTAAATCTATTAAATATGGAGAAATCTTTGAACATTGCTTTGCATAGTGAAAAACAGGAAACTAACTTAATGAACTATGATTACTTCTTTTTTCTCTCTCTCTTCTTTCCTGGGCCTGATTCATGTTTAGAATAGAGAACATTAGATTTTTCTCCATAAGTTGCTGAAACAACAGCTGAGAAGCAACAGGAAGACAACTGCCTGTCTGTTGAGCTCTGAAAGAAAAATATGGCAGAGTGTTTAGTTTCAGGTCACCCTCTGGAAGCCAGACTCTGTTTAAGCTTAAAATGACACAGGTTTGAATTCAAGTAGAGCCAGACAAGGAGTGGTACCCCTCACCCACACCCACCCAATGGCCATGGATGGATATGTGGGCACACATGTACATGGGCACACCACACATACATGCTCACATATAATATACTACATCCATGTGCACTCAAAGTAGTATCCACACACACACACACACACACACTCACATGCATGTGTGCCTTTAATCTAAAAATAAGCAAAATCACCAGGAATTGTTGATGCATTTGGCAACTTCTGAAATTAAAAAATGGTTCAGAGGAGGCACCCCTTCTTAGGTGAACTGGGAGGGGCAGAAAGGAAAGAAAGAAGGCATGAGGATAGTTCAGTTTATAGTCAGAACCCAAGTATGATATAAATGATATACAACCAACAGTTTTTGGTGTTCAATCTTATTCATAATCATGGAAATGATAGCAATTCCATCCTATCTATATTCATTAGATATGCATAGAAGAAATCATGTGTGGCCATAACAAGTGGGTACTGGCAAGGGGAACAATGATTACTATTATAGGTGGCTGGAGGGACTGCCAGAGGGTTTGGTCTCCCTGGGTTCCAATTCAGCAGCGTCAGTTAGAGCTAAGAGATTCAGAAATTTCATTCCTTCATATCCACTCTAGCAAGGGCACATGAGCAGAGAGGCACACTCATAGATAACATTGCAACATTGCTTGTAATTATGAAAAACTGACAATGGCCTTGTAGTGGGTGTGGAGCATACACCTAGTTCTCCCTTTAGGACTGTCTGTTGACAGGTCACACTTGCCTTTCCTTAAAAATTGATCCCAGCTGCCTACAGGGATTAAGTTGCTCAAATTATGCCACCTCCCCAGGGACAACCTCTGTTCAATGACTGGTTGTGTGGAGTATGAGGGCCTGGTCCCTGGCTTCAATTTGGGGTAATTCTCTAGGGCCTTCCTGCTCCAGAGCTCCCTTGGAATTGGCTGAGGCCCTTGTTGCAGCTCCATCACACTCAGCTTATCCCTCTGTCCAGTTTAATTTGTCCTCCCCTCTCTGTCAGAGCAGTTTCTGGAGCACTGGCTGTGAGTTTCCAATCCCAGCTCAGTCTGTTTCCCTGGGACCTGTGATGGACCACATATCCATCAGTGGGTGAATAGCTGATGAAAGGATAGTACATGTATTTAGTAGAATAATGTGGAGGAAATAAAAAGCTTACTGGTCGATGTGCAGCAGTATGTCTAAATATAAAAAATATAATGTTGAGTGAAAAAAGCAAGTGGAAGAGAAAATGCACAGTGTTAGTTACATAAATAAAAAACATACAAAGTCCACATGTATCCTAGGGATATGCTCACATATAAGGAAGCATTTCATAAAAGTACTAGAGAGACACACAGCAAATAGCAAGAAGATGAAGAATGTCAAAAAGTCATTTTGCTTTATCTATAAAGTTCTGCTTTTCTTATTTCAGTAATTTTTTAAAAGAATACATACATAGAAAAACAATGGAAATAAATAAATGTGTTGAGAAAGCTGGTTTGGCATGCTTAAAATATAGGTGAATGTTTTGTTTGGGGTTTAAAGTAGTTTTAGTACTTTTTAAATAAAAAAAAAAAACAAGAAAAAAAACTGTCTTCACTTGTAGCCTGTGAATGGGCAGAGTACTCAACTGTCAGCCTATGAGTTGGGGCATGCTTGGGTGTGGTTCTGTTTATTGGCCTTTCACAAACTTGATTTCTCCTCTCTTTAAGGCTTTTAGATCCTGGGACCTTCAGCTTTCCCATAGTGAATATTCCACATTTGATTGCTCAAGTTCTGAAGACTAGGCCTTGAAAAGACCTTCATTTCTTTAATATACATATCAGTTAGGAATGCTTTCAGAGGCTTTAGAAAACATTACTCAGTTGCTAGGAAACTTTCTTTTCTCACACAAAATGGTTCTGAAGGTGGGCAACTGCCTAGCATCGGTCAAGAGCTAGATGATATGAGAATTAGCATCTCAGCAGTGCTCTGGCCTTAATTTAGCTCATAGTTCTTTTTTCATGGCCACAAGATGGCTGCCTCAGCACCAAACATCACATCTATATCCCCAACAGAAATAAGGGAAAGGAACTCACACAGACACTCATCCAGAGCTTCCTAGCAAGCTTTTTTCTTATATCTCATTGACTAGACTGGGATCTACTCGCCAACACTAGCTGCAACAGAGATTTCAAATGAAAAAGTCCACTTCCTCATCCTCTATGGTAGTTGGGAACCAAGGGAAAGAAAATTGGCATGATCATCAGGGTCTTTATCCAAGAGAAGTTGCAACAGCACACACACACATTATCTATGGCCCACATTCAGGTCTATAGCTCTGTCAATCCCACCATTGTCCCTCCTCCCTGCGACTAAAAGGGAGTGCCCATTGGGCCTTCCAAAGAGTCTCCATAGCATTCAGCAGTATCTCCATAATCATTCTTGCAATAATTTCTTGATATATTTGTCCTCCCACTTGTGATTTGTCTCTGGGTCCCCAGCACTGAGCCCAGGGCAGGGGGGAAACCAGCATATAGCTAGATGAACATCCATTACATCTGCCCTTTGCCCGTCTACATTGTGCATGTACCTACCCATGACTCTTCCTCACCTGTCAACACTATGAGACTGACTAGCCAAACAGGTGGGGAAGACAGATTTCAAAGTTGGGTTAAGTTTCCAGTCTCTAGGTGTCTAAGCTCCCCTGCACACACTGCCCAGTCTTCTCGGTGCCTAGGACAATTGGAGGCATCAGCACTTGGAAGACAAAGACTACCATTGCCCAGGCCAAATTGAACTTTGCATCTTTGACTCACAGCAGTGAGCATAAAAGAGAAGTTGATACCCACCTCTAACAAACATGAAAATGCAAACATAGCTCATATCACTGACAACATCCAAGGTGCAACCTCCCTGTGGGAGCTGGATTGCATTCCTGGGTCTTCGGATATAGACAATGAGTGTGTGAACTCTGTTTTCTCAGGACCCCAGTGTCACTCTCACATTGTGGAGGCCACACTGGGCCCCACCCTCCAGAGCCATCAGGGTCATCCATGTTAGTGCCTGAACTACACTTCTTTTTCCTGGACAATGTTTCTGCTGGGCAGTGCTTAACAAGCCTCTTCCTCTGACTTAGTGACCAAGTCACTAAGTCATCTTGGTTTTCTAGGGGTGGTCTTGCTTTATGCCTGGTGTTCCCATATAATTAAAATTAGGGCTCTTGTTTGGACAACGTGTTATGTCATGTCCAGTGTCAGAGATATCTCAGGAGGAAATAGTGGAGGTTAGCTGGGAACAGCAGGCTGGTAGAAAGGGCATGGGGTGTGGGGTCATGTTCCTGGTTCATGTTCCTGTCAAGGAAACAGGCTCATTGAGTCTTGATGTCTCTGCTTATCACCCCCAAAATGACACACAAATGCTTTCCAGCTACTTAGGAAAAGTTCATTTGGGCCCTCACTTTTTCCAAACAGTGCTTAGGAAAATGTCAGAGCCACTTTACTGACTGCTATTACACTCTTTTATTTTGAAACCTTCATTTCTATATCCTCATTATCCTTTTTACCTCCCCTTCTTCATTTTTTATTCCCTGTACCTGGTGTGGGAGTAAAGGTGTGGCTTGCCAACATGTGACCTCCCCATTAGGAGTACAACAGAGGTCATCCTCCGTGTGTTTGGCACCCAAACTGGAAACTTGGCCAAACTCTTGGGGCCCACAGAGACACTCACCACTAACCTGATTTGCCTAAGCCCAGGGATCTCACAGAGAAGATCCTCATGCCTGTTAATTATTAGGGTTCAGACATATACAGACATGTCTGATAGATCTGGGAGAAATGGAAGAAAAAAATCAATAATAATGACTAAGTCTTAGGGAGAAATCATCATAAATAAAGATGGGGTCTTGGGAAGTCTTGGGGAGAAATTATCATAGATGAAGATGGCAGGCAGGCCCTTCTAAGCAGCAGGGTGTTGGTGACTCAACACACAAGGTGAGGTCACACTAGACAAGACAAGAAAGTCTGGGAAAAGGATGACTATGGGTAAACCAAGCTGAAGAGAACCATTAAGAACACTGAGAGGGGAAGTTGGCAGAGCTTCAGCAGAAGGGGCACTAGCTCCTGATGCAGCAGTAGAAGGACGAGCACTAGAAATGAATATCTTACTTAGTGGAGAGAGAGAGGGAGGAAGGGGGGAGGAAGGAGAGGAGAGGACCAGAGAGGACCGGAGAGGAGAGGAGTGAGAAGCAGATGCTCAAGGGACATCAGGGTAAGTCTTAATGACCTTAGATTTGGCAAAGGGTTCTTAGGTATAAAATCAGAGCAAGACCAACATAATAGAAACTAAGTTAAGTTAACCTTGTGAAACACCATTAAGAAAGTGAAAAGATAACCCACAGAATGGGAGGGAGACATTTGCAAATCATATATCTGATAAGGGACTTACATCTAGAATATATAAAGAACTTTTACAGCTCAATAATAAAATGACAAATGACCCAAATTAAAAACGAGTAAAAGATTTGAATAGATGTTTGTCCAGGGAAGATATATAAATGTTTAATAAGTACATGAAAGATGCTTGATATGTTTAGTTGTTAGGAAACTGCAAATCAAAAACACTGTATACTTACTAGAATGACTAGAATCAAGCAGAGAAATGATAATGAGTGTTGGAAAAATTGGGATGGAGAAGATGGCAGCATTGTTGGAGGAATCGTAATCCCCTTCCCCAGGGCACAGGAGAGAATCTGGCCGATCTGAGGACGAACAGAGCAAGGGGCCACCGATATTGCAACATTTATGAAAATAGAACATCAAAAATTATAGCAGACATTTAAAAAACAGATGGTAAGGAGAGTGCTTCAGGATAATAAGGGCCCAGGGATCAGTGCATGGACCAGGGAGGTTGCAGCCCCCAGGCCCAGTGCTCCTGGGTTGGTCTCAGGGCACCCAGGAGAGTGGAATCGCCGCTCCCTCCCTGGACATCTGGGATTGACTGGTAGTGGGGGAGGCCTTGTTTCTTGAGGGCACAGAGAGGGGAGTGAGGAGTGAGAGACAGTTGTGCAGGGGCTGTGGGCACCCACGCACATCCCGGGGAAGAGTGAGTGCCCCAGCCTGCACAATCAGGGGTGGCCTGGCCGAGTCCCTGCACCCCAAACACGGCAAGTCTGTGGTTTTGTGGAAGACGCAGACCCTGTGGCCCTGAACAAGGGAAGGTCACAGGGTGGGGCATTCACAGGTTTTTGGAACCTGCAGTGGTGATCTCAGGCTGGGACACGCCCCTCCAGGACTCCCGACTGTCATACTGTGAATCCAGAAAAGACGCAGCACTTCGAGGGTTCCAGGAGCCCACGTAGGCGAAGTTGCGGAAGTTCGGGACACCTCACAATCCCCAGACCGTGCATGTGAAACCCGAGTAGAGAGTAGGGGGAAACTGTGAGCACCAGGATACCCAAAAGAGACTGCACCACTGAATCTCACAGGTATTCTACCACAGAAGTTCACACTATAAACACAGGGAACCAAAACACATCAATTTAAGAAACAGAGGCTAACAAGAAGAGTCTCAGGAACAATGAGAAGACAAAGAAACAATCCACAAATGAAGGGAAAGGAGGAAGCCTCAGAAGGAATGCTAAATGAAATAGAGGCAACTCAACTATCAGATATTGAGTTCAAAACAATGATTATCAGGAAGCTTGATGAGCTCACAATGAGCTTCCAGAAACTACAGGGAAGCTACAATGATCTCACTGCAAACTATATCAATATGAAAAGGAAATAGAAACTATCAACAAAGGCCAAGAGGAAATGAAGAATACAATTTCTGAACTGAAGAACACAGTAGAAGGAATGAAAAGCAGGATCAATGAAGCAGAAGATCGGATCAGCAAACTGGAGGACAAAGTAGAAAAAACACCCAGAAAGAGCAAGAAAAGGAAAAGAGGCTCAGAAAAAAATGAAGAAGGATTAAGAGAAATGCAAGACAATATGAGACATAATAATAGCCATATAATAAGGATACCATAGGAGGAGAAGAAGATGAGCAAGGGATAGAAAACCTACTTGAAAAAGTAATCATGGAAAACTTCCTTAATTTGATGAGAGAAAAAGTCACACAAATCCATGAAACACAAAGAGTTCCAATCAAGAGGAACCCAAAGAGGCCCACCTCAAGACACATCATAATTAAAATGGCAAAATTTCAGACAAAGAGACAATATTAAAGGCAGCAAGGGAGAAACAGGAAGTAACATACAAGGGAGCCCCAATAAGGCTAACAGCTGACTTCCCATGGAAACACTCCAAGCCAAAAAAGAATGGCAAGAAACATTCCAAGTAATGAGAACCTGAGGTCTGCAACCAAGGCTACTTTAGCCAGCAAGGCTCTCAATCAAGATAGAAGGCCAAATAAGAAGCTTCTTAGACAAAAGAAGTCTAAAAGACTGCACTTCCACCAAACCAGCTCTGCAAGAGATGCTAAAGGGATTGCTCTAAGGAAAGGAGGAGAGAGAGAGAGAGAGAGAGAGAGAGGGAAGGAGAAACACAGGTACATAAATGACAATGAATAAGTACCTATCAATAATAACCTTAAATGTAAATGGATTTAATGCTCCAATCAAAAGACATAGAATAGCTGAATATGTGGGTCATGATAAGGAAACATGACCCACATATATGCTGCCTACAAGAGACCTACCTGAGGATAAAAGACCTGCACAGGCTGAAAGTGAAGGACTGGAAACAAATTTTCCAACCAACAGACAGGAAAAAAAAAACCAAGGTAGCAATACTCATTTCAGACAAAATAGACTTCCAAAAAAGGGCCAAAAAGAGAGACCCAGAAGGTCACTTCATAATACTCAAGGGAAGAATCTACCAAGAAGACATCAGTATTGTAAATATATATGCACCCAACATAGGTGCAACCAAATACATAAAGAAAACTCTAGAGGACTTCAAGAAAGATATCGACAGCAACACATTTAGAGTGGGGGATTTCAACACCACACTCTCAAAAATGGACAGATCTTCCAAACAAAATATCAACAAAGATATCATGGCATTGAACAATACCCTAAATGAAATGGACTTAACTGATATATACAGAGCCCTCCATCCCAAAGAAGTTAAATACATATTCTTTTCAAATGTACATGGAACGTTTTCAAAGATAGACCACATGATAGGACACAAAGCAAGTCTCAACAAGGGCAAGAAAATCGAAATTATACCAAGCATTTTCTCAGACCACAAGGGACTGAAACTAGAAACCAACCCCAAGGAAAAAAACCCAAAACACTCAAAATCATGGAGATTAAACAGCATGCCATTAAACAATGAATGGGTCAAGGATGAAATTAGGGAAGAAATCAAAAGGTTTCTGGAAACAAATGAAAATGAACTCACAACAACCCAAAACTTATGGGACACAGTGAAGGCAGTCCTGAGAGGGAAGTTCATAGCCACACAGGCATACCTAAAAAAGATAGAAATGTTTCAAAGAAACAACCTAACCCTAAGTCTACAAGAACTCGAGAAACAACAAGAAAGACAACCCAGAACAAGCAGAAAGAAGGAAATAACCAAGATCAGAGCAGAATTAAATGACATAGAGACTAAAAGCACAATTCTAAGGATCAGTGAATCCAGGAGCTGGTTCTTGAAAAAATAAACAAAATCAATAAGCCTTTAAGCAGACTCATTAAGAAAAAAAGAGGGAAGACCCTAATAAACACAATCAGAAATGAAAGAGGAGAGATTACAACTGACACCATAGAAATAGAAAGAATTGTAAGAAATTACTACAAAGAAATGTATGCCAAGAAATTTGAAAACCTAGATGAAATGGACAAATATCTAGAAAAATTTAATCTTCTAAAACTGAATGAAAAAGAAGCAGAAAGCCTGAACAGACCAATAACAGCAAAAGAAATTGAATCAGTAATCAAAAAACTCCCAACACACAAAAGCCCTGGACGAGATGGTTTCACAGGAGAATTCTACAAAGCATTTAAGGAAGAGCTAACCCCTATCCTTCACAGACTATTCCAAAAGATCCAAAAAGATGCAAGACTCCCAAACTCTTTTTATGAAGCCAACATCATCCTAATTCCAAAACCAGATAAAGACACAACAAAGAAAGAAAACTTCAAGCCAATATCGCTGATGAACATGGACGCTAAAGTGCTCAACAAAATACTGGCAAACCGCATCCAACAATACATTAAAAAGATCATCCACAACGACCAAGTGGGCTTCATCCCAGGCATGCAAGGATGTTCCAATATTCACAAATCAGTAAATGCAATACATCACATAAACAAAAGCAAAGACAAAAATCACATGATCATTTCAATAGATGCAGAAAAAGCATTTGATAAGGTACAGCATCCATTTATGGTAAAAACACTCAGCAAAGGGGGAATAGAGGGAACATTTCTCAACATAATAAAGGACATATATGAGAGACCTACAGCGAGCATCATACTCAATAGGCAAAAACTGAAATCTTTTCCACTAAGAACAGGAACAAGACAAGGCTGTCCACTTTCACCACTTTTATTCAATATAGTATTGGAAATTTTAGCCACAGCAATCAGACAAGAAAACGAAATAAAAGGCATCCAAATCAGAAAGGAGGAAACAAAACTGTCATTGTTTGCTGATGACATGATAGTGTACAGAGAAAATCCTGTAGACTCTACCAAAACACTGCTTGACCTAATAAACAAATTTGGCAGAACAGTGGGATACAAAGTCAACATCCAGAAATCAAAGGCATTTCTGTACACCACCAATGAAACACCAGAAGAAGAAATCAAGGAAAAAATCCCATTTGAAATAGCAAAAAGAAAAATAAAATACCTAGGGATAAACCTAACCAAAGAGGTAAAAGACCTGTATTCAGAAAACTATATACCACTGTGGAAAGAAATCAAGGAAGATGCAAACAAATGGAAACATATACCATGTTCATGGATTGGAAGAATCAATATCATCAAAATGTCCATACTACCCAAAGAAATTTACAGATTCAAAGCAATACCTATTAAAGTACCAATGGCTTATTCCACAGACATAAAACAAACACTTCAAAAATTTATATGGAACCATAAATGACCCCGAATAGCTACTGCAATTTTGAGAAAGAAGAGTCAAGTAGGAGGGATCACAATAACTGACACTAAACTATACTACAAGGCCACAGTAATCAAAACAGCCTGGTACTGGCATAAAAACAGCCACACGGATCAACAGAACAGAACAGAGAGTCCAGAAATAAACCCAAGTCTCTACAGTCAAATGATATTTGATAAAGGAGGCAGCGACATAAAATGGAGGAAAAATAGCCTCTTCAAAAAATGGTGTGGGGAGAACTGGACAGGTACGGGCAAAAAAAATGAAACTAAAACACCAACTCACACCTATACAAAAATAAATTCAAGATGGATAAAAGACTTAAATATAAACCATGACACCATTAAGGTACTAGAGGAGAACATAGGTAGGAAAATCTCAGATATTTCATGCAGAAACTTTTTTACTGACATGTCCCCTAGAGCAAGGGACATAAAGGAAAGAATAAACAAATGGGACCTCATCAAAATAAAAAGCTTCTGCACAGCTAAGGAAAACAGTATCAAAATAAAAAGAGAATCAAGTGTATGGGAAAACATATTTCCCAATGATACCTCAGACAAGGGCTTAATCTCCAAAATATATAAAGAACTTACATGACTCTAGTCTAAAAAGACAAGCAACCCAATTAAAAAATGGGCAGAGGACTTGAACAGACACTTCGCCAAGGAGGACATACAGAAGATCCAAAGGCACATGAAAAGATGTTCAGTATTGCTAGCTATCAGAGAGATGCAAATTAAAACCACAATGAGATATCACTTCACACCAGTCAGAATGGCCATCATAAGCAAAACAACAAACAACAAGTGTTGGAGAGGTTGTGGAGAAAAGGGGACACTAGTGCACTGTTGGTGGGACTGCAGACTGGTACAACCACTGTGGAAAACAGTATGGAACTTCCTCAGAAAATTAAAAATGGATCTACCTTTTGACCCAGCAATTCCACTGCTGGGATTATATCCTAAGAATCCTAAAACACCAATCCAAAAGAACCTTTGCACCCCCATGTTCATAGCAGCACAATTTACAATAGCTAAGTGCTGGAAGCAGCCTAGATGCCCATCAGTAAATGAATGGATCAGAAAACTATGGTACATTTAACCAATGGAATTCTATGCAGCAGAAAGAAAGGAGCTCCTACCTTTTGCAACATCATGGATGCAACTGGAAAGCATATGCTAAGCAAAATAAGCCAGGCAGTGAAAGATAAATACCATATGATTTCACCTTTAACAGGAACCTAAACAACAAAACAAAGAAAGAAGCAGAGTATAGTCAAAGACACTGCTTTAGAGGACAGGCAGAAAGTGACCAGAGGAGAGAGAAGAGGGAATTTCAGGGGAAAATGGGAAGGGTTTACAGGAACAAAGTTAAAGGACACATGGACAAAAACTAGGGGGAGGGTGGTAATGGGAGGGATGCTGGGAGGGATGGGTGGGTGGGCTGGAATGGGAGTAAAGGGGAGAAAACTGTACTTGAACAATGATTAAAATAAAAAAATAATGTAGAAAAATTGAGGCCCTCATACACTGATGGTGAGAATGTAAAATGGTGTATGTTCTTTGGAAAACAGCTTGACAATTCTTCAAAAAGTTAAACACAGTTTACCATATGATGTAACAATTCCACAAAAACTGTATACCAATGTTTATAGCAGCATAGTTTGTAATAGCCAAAAGATATAGAAACAACTCAAATGATCATCAACAGATAAGTGGTGAAACAAAATGTGGCATATACAGACAATGGAATATTATTGAGACATCAAAAAGAATGAAGTATTAGCACATGCTAAAACATGGATCAATCTTGAAAACATTATGTTAAGTGAAAGAAGCCAGTCACAAAGACTACATATTATATGATTCCATACCTATGAAAGTACAGAACAGGGATATCTGTAGTGACAGAAAGTAGAGTGACTTCTTAGGGCTAGGAGGAAGAGGTGGGGGATGACAGATAGGGGGTAACAGCTAAAGGGCGCAGGGTTTCTTTCTGAGGTGATGAAAATATTGTGATAATTGTTGTACATTTATATGAATATATTAAAAACATTTAATTGTGCACCTTAAATGGGTGAATTATATGCATGTGAATTATATCTTAATAAAGCTGTTTTTAAAATAAGGGTTAAATAAGACCATGTTCATAAAAGTGATATAACATGATATAAATGAATGATTACTTTTCTTTTTTTTAAGATATCTGCAACTTTCTTTTTTGTTTTTTTAAATTTTTTTGAAGATTTTTTTATTTATTTACCTCTAGAGAGGGAAGGGAGGGAGAAAGAGAGAGAGAGAAAGAGAAACACCAATGTGTGGTTGCTGGGGGCTGTGGCCTGCAACTCAGGCATGTGCCCTGACTGGGAATCGACCTGTAATGCTTTGGTTCACAGCCTGTGCTCAGTCCACTGAGCTACACCAGCCAGGGGAATGATTACTTTTCAAATTCATTCTGCCCTCAAAAGCTATCTACCTCTATCCCCTGCACCTTTTTTTCTTCCTGGGATGCTAAGTATTTCTTCCACCCCTCCTGATTAGGTTACCCTCAGAACCTCAAGCCAGGCTGTCCTCAGAGCCAGGCCCAGATTCCCCCAACAGGGACCAAATTCCCCTGCAGAACAAGCCCTCTCTGCAGCCTGGCTCAGAACACACAACCCAAGTGTCTCTAGTACAGGAATCTGTACTCAGCCACCAGAAGCTCATGGGGCTGCTTGATGGAGGAGCACACATAGGAGAAAGAAGACTCAGGAGTACTCACTCAAGACTGGCTTGTCTTAGTCTATCCTTAGCTCTTGAGTGAGCATTCGCATCTCCCAGGATCAGCTGCACAACTTGAACAAGAGATGAAGAAGGACTTGCCTCCTGGCCTGGTCCCTGCCCTTCTCTACTCCCTACCCCTCTTCCTTGTCCCAGAGCCAGTCTTCATATTGAGCCTGTATCCTGGTGAGCAGTCCTAGCCTCACTTGCTGAATCTGAGGCATCCTTAGGTTCCAGGCCCCCCAGGGACTGCCACCACCTGCTCTCAGGCTTCCCAAGTGGCCCCTGCTCTTAGATGTCCAAGTCTGTGATCCACTAACCATTCCCACAACTTTCAGTCACTCTCCCAGGCTATGTTGTTCCATCTTATGGCCTGGATTCTCAGAAGGCAGGGGACAGTGGTTTCACCCTAGCATCCAGCAGACTCAAAATCATTCTGAGTTATCAGAGACTTGACATTGCTGGGGTTACTAGTCCTCACTCATGCTGCCTCTTCCATAACCGCAATTTCATGCCTGTGCTTATGACACATAGATAGGAACTACAGACCAGATAGGTAGGTGCAGAATCCCTAGAGGGTGATAATATCCTCCCTTCCTCCAGTGGGTCCCTTGCTCCTCAGTCCTGTGATCTTGGGCAAGTTCTGTAAGCTCCCCTAGTGTTAGCTTCCTTATCCACAAAGCAGAAGGAACAGTAGCTTGGGAGAAATCACCTTACATGAGGAGTGCGACTGAGACCTATCACTGAAGGCATCACCCAAGAACAAATACTGTACAAGGTCCCGTGGATCTGGGGCAGCAGGAAATGACTAGAGCTTGGTTAGTATACTTACTGTGTTGCCTTCCTGTTAAAAATTATTTCTTAGGCATGAATTTTCTCCAGATCCAAAAAGTCTTTCTATTTATTTGTGAAAATCATGTGTTCCAGAACTTCCTCAGGACCTGCATTCCTGTGCTTTATCTCAAAAGTGTCCTGGACACAATTTAATCTCATTGTCTATAAACTTGAATTTGTGCCCCACTACCAAGAAATTTTTTGGTGCAGAGAAAGGGTAGGACAACCATGTTCTTCAAAGAGGTTTCCATCCTGCAGAGAAAGCATGTGGACCATGTTCCCACTGATGATAGTACCTTGACCACAATTCTGAGTCTGAGCTCCTAACACACCTCAGAACTGATCCAAGTTATAGGGCACCTGACAGGTCCAGGCTCATTGCCTAACACACAACAGCCTCTGGAGGGAGCTGCTCCTACAGTTGCTCCAGTTCCCTTCTCCCTTCATACTAGGCAAATGTCATCTTAGGAGCTGTGAACACCATCTAATACAAATGATTAACAGCAGGAATAATCCATATTCTAGGCCTTTAGTTACTGTTTTTCTTTAATAACAGAACCAGCCCTCCTTTCCTCTCTAGATCAGTACTTCTCAGCTCCTCAAATAATTGAAATAATATTAATTCTACATAAACTGTTCCATAAAATAGAAAAATGAAGGAAAGAATAGGGAGAAGATAAAATATTGCCCAATTCATCTTATGAGTTCAGCATTGCCTTGATATCAAAGTCAAAATAGAAAGAAACT
The DNA here is from genome assembly GCA_004024845.1 of Tonatia bakeri. Taxonomy (NCBI): domain Eukaryota; kingdom Metazoa; phylum Chordata; class Mammalia; order Chiroptera; family Phyllostomidae; genus Tonatia; species Tonatia bakeri. Next base: position 151,723 of record PVIA01003299.1, read on the forward strand.
GCAGGTTGGTCTCCCTCATTAGCACTTAGCTAAATGCTAGTCAACTGAATCCAACAACATATAAAAAAGATATTGCATCATGACCAAATGAAATTTATACCACAAACGCAAGGCTGGCTGAAAATTAGAAAACTGGTGTGATCAACCATATTAACAAGCTAAACAAGAGAAAACATATGATCATGTCGATAAATGCATTTGATAATAATCAATATGCATTCATGATTTTTATTAAAAATCCCAAAATACTAGGAATAGATGATAATTTTCTTAAACTGAAAAAAGAACATCTATGAAAAACAAACAATCCACTGCTAACGTCATACTTAATGGTGAAAGACTGAATGTTCTTCCCCTAAAATCAGGACCAAGGCACCAGAGGTTGTTATGAGTGCAATGAGGTGAGAACAAGAAATGAAGTCTGTAGATGGGAAATAAAAAAAATACAACCTGAATGCATCCTTAGAAAATTTCAAGGAATCTCCAACAACATACTAGGGAGAATAAATAAAATTAACCCTGTTGCAGGTATAAGATTAATACAAAATGAATTACTGGAAATGAAAACTTAAAGAAAAACTATCATTTACAATAGCACCCAAAATAACAAGAAATACTTAGGTACAAATTTAACAAAATATCTATATGATCTGTAGACTGAAACCATGCAACACTGATAAAATAAATCAAAGAAGATAAGAGATATATCATGTTTATGAATTGGAAAACAATTTATGAATTCTCCTCCAAACTGATCTATAAATACAACTCAATCCCAATCAATTATTTGATTCTAAAATCAACTATTTGAATCTAAAATTTGTATGGATAATCAAAAAACTATAAAAGTCAAAATTATTTTGATGAATAATAACAAATTTGGAAGACTCACATTATATAATTTCAAGATGTACTGGGTTGGCCAAAAACCCATTATGTTTTTTCCATAAAATAAAAGACACATTTTTCATTTTCACCAGTAACTTTATTGATTTGGATATTTTGAATATGTCAGCTCTCTCCTGCTATTGGATTCTAGTGGGTAGAGGCCAGGAGTGTTGCTAAACATCTTCCAATGTGTAAGACGGCCCCACAGGAACAAATTATTTGACTAAAATCAATAGTACCAAAAAACTTTGCAAACCACTTTTGACACATTCGGTCAGTCACAGCACCTTCTCCATACATGACACAAATCTTTTTTTTTTTGTATTTCAGTTGCATTTTTATCTTTTTTGAAATAATGAAGCAAAATACACCAAGAATGTTGTATATTTTCTTCCATCTTCAATATTAAAATGCATAAAAATTCACCAATTTTGATGCTTTTTAAAAATGCATGCTGATATGACAGCTGTCACAATACAATCTAATGAAATTGTTTCAAAAGAAGTTAAAAACAACTAAGTACTACTAGAGCCATTGTACAGAAAAAATGTAATGGACTTTTCTGCCAACCCAATACTATAACTATAGTAACCAAGACACATTGATGAAGAAACAGACAAATAAATGACTATAATAGAACAGAGACTACAGAAATAGACCCACACATACATGGTTGATCACTTTTTGGCCACATGCCAAGGCAATTCAATGGAGATCTTTTCAACAATTAGTGCTAGATCACCTGGGTATTTACATGGGAAAAAATGGGCCTTGACTCCCTACTTCACAGTATACACAAAAATTAACTCAAAATGGATTATAGATGTGAAATCTAAAACTATAGAACTTCTAGAACAAAACATTAAAGACAAATTTTGTGACCTTGAGATAGGCAAAGATTTCTTAGATATGGCACAAAAATAAATCATAAAAGGAAAATTGATAAATTGGAATTTATCAGAATTAAAAATAATTAAATTTGTTGTTAAGAGAATGAAAAGACAAGCCACGGATTGATATACATGCAACACATGTATTAGGCAAAAGGCTCATATCCAGAATACAAAAATAACTTACTTTATCAATAATAAAACAGAAACTTCCACTCTCTTCTCACTCCTAAAAAATGAGTAAAAGATTTAAACATTTTACCATAGGATATATACAGATGGCTAATAAACATATGAAAAGATGCTCAACATCATAAGTCATCAAGGAAATACAAATCAAAATCACAGACAGAAGCCACTATATGACCATTTGAATGGCTAAAATTTAAAAAATATGACTATACCAATTGTTGGTATTCATGTTAGAGAATTGAATGCCTACATATGGCTGGTAGAAATTTAAATAATTATAAAACAGTTAGGTAATCTCTTAAGACATTAAACATGTATACCTGTTTTACCAAAAATAAAAACGTATGTCCACAAAAAGACTTATAGTCAAACTTTCACAACAGCTTATTTGTAAGAGTAATACATTGGAAGTAACCTGAAAGTCTATCAAAATGTGAGTGGATAACAAATTGTGGTATAGCTTTAGAATGGACTACAACTCATCAATAAAATGAATGGATTAATGATACACTCAACAAACTGGGTGAATCTCAAAATCATTAAAGTAAAATAAGTGAGTAAAAGAAGACAGATAGAAATAGTACATATGGTATAATTCCATTTATATTAAATTCTAGAAAATACAAACTCATCTATAGTGTTTTGAGATGAAGAGCATGAGGAAAATTTGGGGTTGAGGACAACATATGTTATCTTGATTGTGGTGATAGTTTCATAGGTGTATACTGATGTCAAAACTTACCATATTCTACACTTCAAATATGCACAACTTATTGTACATCAAGTTGTAAAAAACAGAAAATTATATACATTTGTTATATAATTTAGAAGTCACTGAAATATATAATATAGAAGGCAATCAAATAAATAAGTGCACTTTCCCTTTGATTCAGCAAACCCAGGTTTGAAATTTTATTCTATAGAAACAGAAGCACCAGTGAGTTAGAGGACAATTATCACAAGGTTGTTTATAGAATCAAAAACAGAAACAACTTAAAATACTCCTCATTAGGGGAAAAGATCAGTAAGCTATCAAGGACTATTACACAGCCATTAAAAGAAGAAAGTTTATGCATATGCTTCAACTTGGAAGGATGTTTCTGCTGTTTTTTTAAGTGAAAAACAAAACACCTACGTATTACTGTTCATATTATTATGAGATGGCATGGGATCGATGGACAGGTGGATAGGTATCCACAGATGGATGGACAGGTTGGTTTTCTACATATATGCTTCTATGTATGAACATATTAAATTTGTTATGACTGGCTGGGCCAGACAGTCTTTGGAGAAATATTTTTCACCCATTTATTAATTATTTAACTTGTAAAACTAAGTACGTTTTACTTTTGGAAAAAGTTTTACTTTTATTCTTTAAAAGTAAAAAATTAAAATTAAATAAAGAGAAGATTCAACCTGCTTTGAAATGCATCCAAAAAATATGTTGTTTTGAGGGTTATAGAGGGTGCCAAAGAGACAGAAGTAAAATAAAGAAAGGTTAATGAAATGTCAGCGGCATAATTGAGGTAGATAGTACACAAATATTTGCTGTACCACTTGAAAATGTACTCAGTGACCTATGAGGGAAAAAAAAGTAACTTGAGATGATGATGATGATGATGATGATGTTGATGATAGATAGATAGATGATAGATAGATAGATAGATAGATAGATAGATAGATAGATAGATAGATAATGTGGATGAGTGGATGGGTGGGAGGATAAATAACCAGACAGACAAGGCCTCTGACCACAGCACAAAGTGAATTCATACTGTGACAGGTGACTTGTTTCTTCCTGTATTGCCCAAGCTCCAGGCATGCTTTTTTTAATCATCCTAACAGCACACCTCCTAAGTCATTTAATCTTATGCTGGGGCCACTGCAGGGTGTGCTCTAGAGTGAATTCTAAGTCTGGGCAATACATAGATCTATGGAAGGTTTGGGGCCTCAGAAGCACCTGGTACCCCAGGGTCATAAGGGCAACCCTCCTGTCTCTTGGGATATCGCTCCCCAATCCACATAGGAACTGTGATCACAGGCTGCCACTCACCAATACCTATAGAGTTCTCAGATTTTTCATTACCTGCTACTACTGTCATAACAATACTGTGAGATTTTTCTCCTTTTAAGAATGCCAAGGCACAAAGTGAGTGGTCATGTCACCTAATTGGGTCTCTACCCTAGAAAGCAGTAGGGTTTCAGTTTCAGGTGTGCTCCTAAGTTCACACTCTTGACACTTCTGTCCATCTGGCTGTTTGTACAGGTGAGGGGGAGGCAGGGCTTCTGACTCCATCCCAACTCCAAACTCAACCTCACAGATCATACTGTAACTCTCTGTAGCCCCTGGGCCAATGGCCAGCAGGGCCAATGGGAAGATGGACAGAGCCACTTGGATCCCACCCTGGGACTTGCAGAACATGTTCTCCTCAGCTGCTGCCACCTGGGGGCCAGGACACCTTGGCTCCTGGAAAGTATAGAGCACTCTGGGGACAGAATTTTCTCCCACTAAGCTCAGACCACACCAAAGGAGGACCAGTTGCTTCTCCTTGCAGGCACTATCTAACTTAGGCAACCTAGTGACTCATAACAAACTCCAGTTTAGGGTCTCCTTCATGAGGCTCTGGGCCATTCACATCAATCAAGGTAGAGCAACAGTTCCAGGCATCTCATCCTGAGACTTCATTTTAATAAGAGTCCAGGGGAAACACTTTCTCCCAAAAGAGACTTGTTTTAGTTAATCCTTCACACCTACCTTTCCTGATCCACAGGCTCTGCCTGGGGTTACGCAGTGTTGGGAAAGTATCCTCAGAAGACCAGAATGCTCAGAGCTGTGATTCCTCATATAAAGTGGAGCGGAAGGACCAGTTTTTGCAGTGGGGACTAAGGAGGCTTATTATTATTATTATAAATCGGGCTCATTTCATTGGCTGCAAAAGGTGGAGTGATGTGACCATATGTCACTTGGGCATTAAACAAATCCTAATGAGCTAAAAATATGTTTCTTTTAGCTAATTGACCTCTGTGGCCTTCATAAACCACTTGGTAAACATCCTCAGATAATGATTTCCAGAGAGCAGATTGTGGCTCTCCAATATGCTGAGAAAGCCTCCCACCTCCATCCCCTAGGCCACCTCCTCTGGCTGCCTGCTGAGGCATACATGTTGCCTGCCTCTTGTCTGCACACCATATGAAGTGAGTGCTTGAGATGACGGAGAAGTGAGAGGAACAGATCCAGGCCACTTTCCTGAATCTGTCCTAGGGTGCTTTCCCAAATGTGTGATTGTGATTTGAGTAGTGGTTGTCTCTGAGCCCTAGTTATCTCATCTGTTAAGTGAGGGAAATGCCCAACCCTGGAGGGATCAGGTAAAACACAGGGGTTTTAAGCTATAGGCAGCACCCACGTCACTTCTGTGTGAAGGAGCAAAAACTGGAAACATGAGGGTCCAACAGTTGATTCAGCAGTTGGTGCATGTGTTTCATGCAGGTGGGGAGAATGATCTAGATACCAGTGAGGCCTGGGACCAACACGGACCCAAGTCCTGCTACTCAGTTCTCCCTGTGAGCAATGAGCAGTAGACCAAGCTCTCAACCAACATGAGGATGGATGCTCCTCAGATCTAAACTAACTTCATTTGACCTTTAATCACTGGTTCCATGATGTCCTCACTCACCAAACCCCCAACTGAGGTCCAGACATGTCATTCCTATCATTTAGAAGCTGTTGGGAGGACCACTTTTGTTCTGTGGAGGCATTAACAGGACATAGGAATAAACTTCAAGTCCTGAAGTTGATGGGACCCTAGGACTCAGCCTCTGCACTATCTGAGATGACCTTACAGGCTTCTTCTGTCCACCCCTACATCCTCCCACTTACTAAACTCTTTCTTCAGCTATAAAACAGAGTTAATATCTACTAGAGAGAATGTATCAGTAATTGAGTGCTTGCTTCTTGCTTGATATTGTGAAGAACTTTACACGTTTTCTCACTTAATTGCACAATAAGTGATTCATAAGTCCACAGAGCAGAAAGTGGCAGAAACAGACCTCCAACAAATTCTACCTAATTCCAGAGACATGGATCACCCAGTGCAGTGGGCAAATGTGATTTACTTGCAAGTTAATAACTCCATTTTGCAAGGAATACTGTCAGTCTATAAAGTGTGGAGCACAGTGACTGCCTATGGCAGAAACCCAAAATAAATGGTAGTTATTCAAATTATTATGCACAGAGGTGACACAATGAGATTCAACAAAGCTTCTGGGTCAAACCACCCCTTCTGCCCAGCCCTCAAGGCTGATGAGCTTGAATTAGACAGGATTAAAGGCTTACTGGAGGTGGAAACTGCACCTCAATTCCCACATTTAGCCTCAGACCTTCTGTCTGCCAGCTGAGAAGGACAAGGAAGGAAGGCAGCCACACAGAGCAGTGTTGTAGCCTTGCCTATGATCATGGGAACTTTGTGCACGAGCCAGCCCTCTTGGTTTCCCATGAAGAGAGAATGGACTCTGCTCTTGTCCATGCTGCTCTTTGGCCTGGCTGGCCCCACACATCTCTTCCAGCCAAACCTGGTACTGGATATGGCCAAAGTCCTCTTAGACAACTACTGCTTCCCAGAGAACCTGATGGGGATGCAGGAAGCCATTGAGCAGGCCATCAAAAGTGGTGAGATCCTGGGCATCTCAGACCCTCAGACACTGGCCCATGTCCTGACAGTTGGGGTGCAGAGCTCCTTGAATGACCCTCGTCTGGTCATCTCCTATGAGCCCAGTGCCCTCACAGCTCCTCAGAAAATCACAGCACTCACCAACCTCACACAAGAGGAACTGCTTGCCCAGTTGCAAAAGGGCATCCACTATGACATCCTGGAGAGCAATGTGGGCTACTTGCGGGTGGATGACATACCGAGCCAGGAGGTGGTGAGCAAACTTGGGGACTTCCTGGTGGCCAATATCTGGAGGAAGCTCTTAGGCACCTCCGCCTTGGTGCTAGACCTCCGACACTGCACTGGAGGCCATGTTTCTGGCATCCCCTATGTCATCTCCTACTTGCATCCGGGAAACACGGTCCTGCATGTGGACACCATCTATGACCGCCCCTCCAATACGACCACTGAGATCTGGACCCTGCCTCAGGTCCTGGGAGAGAGATACAGTGCTGACAAGGATGTTGTGGTCCTCACTAGTGGCCACACCGGAGGAGTGGCTGAGGACATTGCTTACATCCTCAAACAGATACGCAGGGCCACTGTGGTGGGTGAGCAGACCATGGGGGGTGCCCTGGACCTCCAGAAACTGAGGATAGGCCACTCTGATTTTTTCCTCACTGTACCTGTGTCCAGGTCCTTAGGGCCCCTTGGTGGGGGCAGCCAGATGTGGGAGGGCAGTGGGGTGCTTCCCTCTGTGGGGATACCAGCTGAGCAGGCCCTAGAGAAGGCCCTGGCCATGCTCACACTGCGCAGGGCCCTGCCAGAAGTCATGCAGCACCTGCAGGAGGCCCTGCAGGACTACTACACCCTGGTGGACCACGTGCCTGCCCTCCTGCACCACCTGGCCAGCATGGACTTCACCATGGTGGTCTCTGAGGAGGATCTGATCACGAAGCTCAACGCTGGTTTGCAGGCTGTGTCTGAGGACCCTAGGCTCCTGGTACGGCCCATCAGGCCCAAAGAAACCTCTTTTGGGCCTGAGCCTGGAGCCGATGACCTACCAGAGGAGGCCCCAGCAGTGCCAGAGGATGAGGTTGCCCGGCAGACCCTGGTGGACTCTGTGTTTCAGGTGTCAGTGCTGCCGGGTAATGTGGGTTACCTGCGCTTTGACAGATTTGTTGATGCCTCTGTGCTGAGGGCACTGAGCCCATACATCCTACACCAGGTGTGGGACCCTCTGCAGGACACAGAACACCTCATCCTGGACCTGCGCCAGAACACTGGTGGGCCATCCTCCGCTGTGCCTCTGCTGCTGTCATACTTCCAGGGTCCTGAGGCCAGCCCTATACGCCTCTTCACCACCTATGATCGCCGCACCAATGTCACCCAGGAGCACTTCAGCTGCACAGAGCTGCTGGGCCAGCGCTATGGTTCCCATCGAGGGGTATACCTGCTCACCAGCCACTGCACCGCCACAGCTGCCGAGGAACTGGCCTTCCTCATGCAGTCACTGGGCTGGGCCACACTGGTGGGTGAGATCACTGCCGGCAGCCTGCTTCACACCCACACAGTGCCCCTGCTGAAGACCCCAGAGGGTGGCCTGGCAGTCACAGTGCCTGTGCTCACCTTCATTGACAACCACGGTGAGTGCTGGCTTGGGGGAGGTGTGGTGCCTGATGCCATCGTACTGGCTGAGGAGGCCCTGGACAAAGCACAGGAGGTTCTGGAGTTCCACCACAGCCTGGGAGACTTAGTAAAGGGTACAGGACACCTGTTGGAGGCCCACTATGCACGGCCAGAGGTTGTTGGAAGAATAGGAGACCTGCTACGAGCCAAGCTGGCCCAGGGGGCGTACCGCACAGCCGTGGACCTGGAGTCACTGTCCTCCCAGCTAACAGCTGACCTGCAGGAGATGTCTGGGGATCACCATCTGTTGGTGTTCCACAGCCCAGGTGAGCTGGTGGCAGAGGATGTGCCCCCACCACCCCCTGCCATTTTCTCTCCAGAGGAGCTCTCCTATCTCATTGAGGCCCTGTTCAAGACAGAAGTATTGCCTGGCCTGCTGGGCTACTTGCGTTTTGATGCCATGGCTGAACTGGAGACAGTAAAAGCCATTGGGCCACAGCTGGTACAGCTGGTGTGGCAGAGGCTTGTGGACACGGCTGCACTGGTTGTCGATCTGCGCTACAACCCTGGCAGCTACTCCACGGCTGTGCCTCTGCTGTGCTCCTATTTTTTTGAGGCAGAGCCCCTCCAGCACCTCTACTCTGTCTTTGACAGAGCCACCTCGACAGTCACGGAGGTATGGACCCTGCCTCAGTTGGCTGGTCAGCGCTATAGCCCCCACAAGGACCTTTACATCCTGATGAGCCACACCAGCGGGTCAGCAGCTGAGGCTTTTGCTCACACCATGCAGGACCTGCAGCGGGCCACAGTCATTGGGGAGCCCACTGCTGGAGGGGCACTTTCTGTGGGCATCTACCAGGTGGGCAGCAGTCCCTTATATGCCTCCATGCCCACGCAGATAGCCCTGAGTGCCAGCACAGGCAAGGCCTGGGACCTGGCAGGGGTAGAGCCTGACATCACAGTGCCCATGAATGAAGCCCTTTCCACAGCCCAGGACATAGTGGCCTTGCGTTTGAAGCTGCCCACTGTGCTACAGACAACTGGGAAGCTGGTTGCTGATAACTATGCCTCCCCTGATCTAGGGGCCAGGATGGCTACCAAACTGAGTCATCTGCATAGACGCTACTCGAGGGTGACCTCTGAAGGGGCCTTGGCTGAGATGCTGGGGGCTGACCTGCAGGTGCTTTCTGGGGATCCACACTTGAAGGCAGCCCATATCCCTGAGGATGCCAAGGACCGCATTCCTGGGATTGTGCCCATGCAGGTGAGACACAAGGGAGACTTGGCCCAGCACAGTCCCAGGAGGGAGTTGAAAAGTTGTCTGTATATTCAGGGTTTTGTGTGCAGTACAAGACAAAGGCTTCCAGATTTTCATGTTTAAGTTTTTATCAGTCACATCTTTTTCTCTCTCTTACTCTGTCATCCCATCCACTCCCATGCTCATGGGGTCCCACAGGAACTCAGTTTGAAAACCCCTGTTACAGAAGGAGCTACACTCTTATCGGGGTATTTGCAGGGCTTCTCATTGTCAGTGCTGGAGAAAGAGGTCAGTAAGTCACATGAGATCTCTGTTTCTACCTTTGGAATTGTGGCCTTTCTGTTAATACCACCTGCTTGCCTCAGAGGTCTGCGGTTTGTGTGGATAAATCAAGGGGATGGAGATAGGGAAGCAAGGGAGGACCTGGCCTCACAGTGCTTTGGAATTAAAGCATGGACAGACCCTGGAATGATCAGGGGTGGCAGGGCACAGCCCAGAGAACCACAGCAATGAGTTTTGCTTGGTTAGGTACCAGCTGCCTGCTCCTCCCCTCCCATGATGCAAAGCACTGCACCCTGAAGGAGCTGTACACAGTGGGCATGTGGCCAGATCCAAGGGCTAACTGGGTGGGAAATTCTGAGTAAGGCTGCGTGGTCAGAATATTTTCAAGTTTTGGGAAATACTGAAAAGGTGAATCAGTGCTGAAGAGTTTTGTGGCTGCTGCTGGGTGGATGAGGGCAAGTTCTCCAGACCAGTGGCTAACAGAAACCATTAAGACTCACCAAGCACTCCCATCAGGTGAAAGCTCCATCCAAAGCAACATGTACAACATCTCCTTACATTTTCTATCATCTGTGATTTCACTGCATAGTCAGGGAAGCTGTTCTCTTGAATTCCCTTAAAAGCAGGGCCTAAGATCAGGGTTTGGGCATAGGCAATTTACATGGGAGGTAGTCACTGTAGCAGGAGTGAGGGAACAGATGGAGTGGGAGCAAAGGAGGACAGCTGACAAGCAGGTACATTATTTGTTTCATAGGACTTAGACACTTGTGAGAAATGCCTCCCAGAGCCACCCTCTGCAGCACTTGTCCTCCATTGGCTGAGGGTTCTCCTGGGGTATATGATTGCTCTGAAACTCTAAGGAAGCTTGGAGAAAGTTCTGAAGTGGGGAGTAGAAAAACACAGGGGTGTGCTGGAGGCAGGGCCTTGCATCTGGGGTCCAGTTGCCGCTGAAATCAGAGGAGGGCTGAGGGCACCAAAAGCATCTACTGTAGAATCATTCTTCTATTTTACAAAAACAGAAACTGAGGTCTGGAAAGGTATAGAGTACAGTGGTCTGTGATCAAATAGCTTTTTACTGAGGCTGTGTGTCCCAGGCAAAAGTGGTATCCTGATGGCTCTTTGCCCTCAGTCTAGTTCACAGAGCCTGCAGCCTTCTAGCAACCTTGAAGAGAAAGGAGGAAACCCAGGCATGTTGGGGGAGCCGAGTAAGTGCCAGGACTGCACTAGGCTCACAGTGCCTTCAGATTCAGATTGGGGGCTAACTCTTTTACAGTGTAGTCAGAGTTCACAGTTTGGTGTCACATGTGGATTCAGATTCTGTCCCTACCACTTACTTGGCTATGTGACCTTGGGAAAATTTATTGAATTTCTGTGTATTTCAGTTCCTCATTAAAAATATGGGGATTAATTGACTCCTCTACCTACAGGGTGGCCATGAGGTTGATGTTAAGTGCTGCAAAGTGCCCAGCACAGGGCCAGGCCCAATTGCTAATGTTGTTTCTCCCTGCCTTGAGGTGAGAAGGTGTGGGGGCTCAGGGACATCAAGAAGTATCTGGTGAGGTCATGAGAGACAGAGTGAAGACAATGCCTGGACCTTTCAGCTCAGGACACCGGGGCACGGGGTTGGTACACATGAGCATTCTTGTAAGGAGCCTGCTGACCATGCATGGGACTATCAGAAAAGGTTCTGGTACCTACCACCTCCCTCAGAATTCCCTTTGTGTACCCTTATTATTTCTCTCAATATGAGGGAAATCTTTGGTGTCCACTTTCCCAAGCTTTAAATTCTTTCCCTCTCCTGACTCTGAGCTGGATCTCTCAATCTTGCAGATCCCTTCCCCTGAAGTCTTTGAAGACCTGATCAAGTTTTCCTTCCACACTAATGTGCTTGAGGACAACATTGGCTACTTGAGGTTTGACATGTTTGGGGACTGTGAACTGCTCACCCAGGTATCAGAGCTGCTGGTGGAACATGTGTGGAAGAAGATTGTGCACACAGATGCGATGATTATTGACATGAGGTCAGTGGGCCAACCATCAGCGGTTCTTGGCCTGACCAGGGCAGCCGCTGGAAGACAGTCAAAGTTATTGGTCTAGTAGAGAAGAAAAAGGACCCTGGAACACAGGATAGGAATTGAAAAGACTAGGTCATCTGGCTATCAGGGGTTCTGGTTTAATTGGCTGGGTGAGACACCAGCACTGATAGATTTTTAAAGTTCCTCCAATGATCCCAATGTGCATTCCAGGATGAGAATTACTGAGCTAATTCAGTGGTCCCTGAATATGCCTGGTGGGAGGACTCCTTGGAGAGGGAGAGGGAAGGCAGACATGAAGAACACTGATTCCAGTGCCCCACCCTAGCCCTACTGAGTACAAAAGTCCAGGGTGAGGCCCAGTGGTCTATGTATTTGAAAGGAATCATCCAGGTCTTTCTGATAATCAGTCATGTTTGGGACAGTTAGGTCTCCATCTGTGGTTGTAGCTCACGTTATACAAAATCAATCCATGACCCTGCTCATAAGAATCATAAAGCCAGAGTCCCAAAGAGAATTTACAAATTAGCCTCTACTGTTGTGAAAAGAATTCTTTGCCTCACAAAATTATATTTGGAGGGATGTTTTCAGCCAGCCCACTTCCTTCCTACTTCTGTAAAGGTGTGCCCGATAAGTATGTTTCCCTCCTAGAATAGGATCATACTTCCCATGCCTCCCAGGTTCACCAGCAGGCTTGCTTGGGCACCCTTCATGGCAAGGGGATGGTCAGGCTGCCAGACAGATACTGCTGGGATTGGCTAAGAAGGAGCATCCAGCCCTGGTGGTTGGCCCACAACATTCCCAGGGTTCTTAGTCATCAGTAGTTGGCTCTGGATCCCAGCAGCTGATTCTCCTCCCTGGAGAAGAAACTGTTTCCAGGGCTCCAGTGTATGTGCCCAGAACTTGAGCTTGGGGGCTCCTGTGTGACCTCTGATCTCTTCATTCTTCAAATGCTCTATTAAACATCTGAACAAACTTCATGCTAAGTCCCTATCTGCTTAATTGTGCCATGCACATTTTTTAAATAAAAGGAGGCCCAGACTATAAGTGTACTTTGTTTAAGGACCCTTCCAATCTGAGGTTTGGAGGTTCAGATGCTGAGATCATGGGTCCTGAACCCAACCAAGTCATTCCAGACCATCAACCAGAAGAGGCTCCTAACACACTGCCAGCCCTGCACTCTTTGTTTCCCAGTTGAAAAGACAGGGGCTCAAGAAGATCATGACATGGGGCAAATCTAAACAGCCTAGGATTGGTGCAGTCCTTCTCACTTCTGATGCAGTTTCACAATTCTGGGCACTTGGCCACATTAATTGCCTCATTAGGATACCTCATCTAAGACACCTAATAAGTTTTGTGAAAATATTGAGAATGCAACTGGGAGGACAGCATTCCCAAGATGTGTTTCATTCACAGGAAGCATGGATACAGGGGAGCAGTCCATGGTCAGTAAGTTAGGAAAATTTATCAAGAAGTTCCTGACTGTAGGATTTGTCAGAGCCTTTAATGTAATGTATACAGTTTGTATCATACATTGTATTACTATGTGATCAGAAGAGGTAGGTATGATATGCAGTATATTCTAAATGAATTTGACCACAAAGTTTCTTGCTTTCAAGAGATTGTACTCTGGGGAACTCCATCCAAGGAATCCTGTAGAATAAGGAAAGGGGACTAGACTGCAGCTGTCTGGAATTAGAACCCTCCACAAGACAATGATCTAGATCTCCCAGGGGGCACCAAGGTCCTCAGTGTGAGCTCTGTTCTCAGGGGCCTCCATTTCCTTCCCTCAGGTTCAACATTGGTGGCCCTACATCCTCCATCTCTGCCCTGTGCTCTTACTTCTTTGACAAAGGCCCTCCAATTCTGCTGGACAAAATCTACAGCCGGCCCAATGACTCTGTCAGTGAGCTCTGGACACACACCCAGCTAGCAGGTGGGTGCAAAAGTCTTTCCTTCCTGTTCTCATTCTAGAATTTTCCAGAGAATTAAAGAAAGCTTGGAGTCAGGTAAAAGTAACAGTAAGTAGAATATAAAGTCTCTATCCTATGCCATGTACTTTGCACATATGATCTTTTTTTAAAAACTTGTGCTCTCTTTTTTCTTTCTCTCTTTTCTTAAAGATTTTATGTGTTTAATTTTAGAGAGAGGGGAAGGGAAAGATAAAGAAAGGGAGAGAAACATCAGTGTGTGGTTGCCTCTCATGTACCCTGTACTGAGGACCTGGCCCACAACCCAGGCATGTGCCCTGACTGGGAATCCAACCAGCGACCCTTTGATTCACAGGCCAGAGCTCAATCCACTGAGCCACACCAACTAGGGATGCACATTATGATCTTTAATCCCTGCAAAACTTGTACTATTATGCTTATTATCTAGAGGAGAAAAGTGAATATCTACTGAGTAGAATATCCTGCCTAATATCTCTCAACTCATAAGTGACAGTGCCAAAACTTAAACACTGGTTTGTCTAAAACCAAATGCCTCCATTCTGCCCACTACAACCATCTACCTGCAAGACAGATGCAGAACCAGAAGGATCCCCCTGCAGATCACCAGACCCCACAGGGTTTCTACTGTTTATCTAACCTGAACTCTCATCAGCAGCTCAGCACACCTACCTAAATGAAGTTCTGATGCTGACAGGGCTTTTATTACCTGCCCTGGGCCTAGAACAGTGACCAGAGGAGCAGGGAAGGCCCCTGTGCTTTACAGAGCCATGGCCCTCCCAGCCTTGTTGCTAGTGGATAGCCTCATTCCTTCCCACTTGACCAGCATCCAAAACCAAGGAATCTGCTCTCCTATCAACAACAGGAGGCTGGGAGATCAATAGGGGTGTGCATATAACCAGAAAAACATCCTGAAATTTTCACTTGTACAGTTCCTTATCACATAAGCGTTTGGAACTTCAAACGCGCATGTTCAACAATATTGCAAAAGGTAAATAAAAATCAGAACCAGGTGAATTCTAAATTCAAATAGACATTTAAGACCAGGAGCTAAAAACAGACTCAGATCTGCAGATCATAGGGTCCTGGAACTTTGATGTCCCACAGGGGACTCTCTGAGCCTGGAAATGTGGCTCATGATTCGTGATATGTAAAGTGTGAAGAGAATGCCGGATTTTGAAGATATTTTATGAAGGGAAAAGATTTAAAATATGTCACTAATAATTTTATTAACTACATTTTTGAGATAAACATATATTGGATATATTTAGTTAAATAAAATTTATTAAAATCCATTTCATCTGTATCTTTTTATTTGTTTAATGCAGACACTAGGAAACTTAAAATGACAACTGTGGCTTGCATTCTGGCTCTTGTTTCATTTCTTTGGATGTCATTTTCCTGCAGGATTGTTGTCAAGTCACAGATTTGGCTCTTCTGAGGGTCCAAGGTGAAAAGATATTCTGGTCTGGTTAGCTTTTTGTTATTACTTTCTTTTTATTTTTATAATTAATAAAAAATGTTATTAATAAAAAAAAGAAATACACATTTTTCTTTC
This sequence comes from Tonatia bakeri, assembly GCA_004024845.1. Lineage (NCBI taxonomy): Eukaryota > Metazoa > Chordata > Mammalia > Chiroptera > Phyllostomidae > Tonatia > Tonatia bakeri. The sequence continues at coordinate 167,048 of PVIA01003299.1, forward strand.
CTGGAAAAAAATCAAGCCTTTTCCCATTACTTGGTGAAAAAAAAATCTGCATGGGGGTAGGCAGGCTGGGAAGTACTTCGTGCTCAGGATTGGGCATGCGCTCTTAACCTCATTTTACAGATGCAGAAACTGAGGCTCAGGAAGGTGGCGACTTGCATGTGGGTGCAAGGATGCAGAACTAAATGTCAGGCCCTCTTCTCTGTGGGTCCAGGCAATGTACAGAAGACAGGTCTCCGGGGGGTGACTTGACAACCTATCTTAAAGTGTCTTCTTATTTGCAGGTCAACGCTATGGCTCCAAGAAGAGAGTGGTCATTCTAACCAGCAGTGTAACAGCTGGCGCGGCGGAGGAATTTACCTATATCATGAAAAGGCTGGGCCGCGCTTTGGTTATCGGGGAGGTGACCAGTGGTGGCTGCCAGCCTCCACAGACCTACCATGTGGATGACACACACCTCTATATCACCATCCCCACGGCCCGTTCAGTAGGGGCTATGGATGGCAGCTCCTGGGAAGGGGTCGGCGTGGTGCCTCATGTGGCTGTTCCTGCGGAGGCAGCCCTCACCAGAGCCAAAGAGATGCTCCAGCACACTCCGGTGAGAGCGAGTTGGGGACCCGGCCAGCAGGGTCCCCTGGAGGGCTTCCATGGGCAGAGCCCTGTGGTAGGTGGGACCTCTGGGCCACACACCAAGGGAGCTCAGGTAGCTGGTTTTGCCTAAGGAGCCAGGGTGCAGGAAAGGAGCCCGCTGAGCTCCGGTTAGGCTTAGATTTGCAAGTACCCTTGAAGCTCATCCACCCGGTCTTATCACCACTGTCATCATCCTCTCTGTTTGGACACCTGGGGAGCTGACATTCTCAGTAATACTTGTTTTGCAGCAGTGCAGTCCAGATCTACCCCCAGCCATGCTTCTTAATCACCAGTTCCTGGTCCTCATGCTGTCAGTTAGATAGCACAGCTCTGTCCAACCGAGTTATATGGTGAGTCACAGATGCCAGGAATATGTGTCAATTTACATTTTTCATAGCCACATTTAGAAAAGTAAAAAGATGCAAGTGAATTAATTTCAACAATATATCTTATTTAACCCATTATATTCACAGCAGTATTGTTTCAACACATACTCAATATAAAAATTATTACAAATCAGATGTTTGTACAATGTGTTTGAAATCTTACAGCACATTTCCATCCACTCTCAAGTGCCACATGTCTAGTGCTCAATGGCCATGCATAGCTTGTGGCTACTGTGTGAGACAGCACAGGTCCAGAGATAAGGGCTCCCCACTCCCCTAGAACACTGTCCTCACTCTGCCCTCCCTGCACCTGTATCTCCCTTGTTAGAACAACTCTCCCACTCTGTCCCGGACCATGTCTGTCTCCACCATGCAGCATAACCCTTGGGGCAGGAGCTGTCCCACTCAGCTTCCTCTCCTCCTGCCTGTCACCTATTTTGATGCCTGGTGCCAGTGGTGGATGCCTGTGAATACAAGTGGATTTTGGGCTGTAAGTTTTCATTTTCCTCAGGTGGCAGCCCTCAAACACTTGAGGAAAAGCCCAGGTTCACTTAAAATCCTCTCCTCCCTGTCCCAGGCACTTCCAATTCAATTCTACACAGCAAGTCTACCTTTCCTTCACACATACCTCCCATGCCCCTATTCTCCAGCTCTGCCAAGGTCCCAAAAGCTCAGGTGCCATGCAGCATCCTGATGTGCTAGGTTGCTGCTAAGGGGAAAGTAGCCCTGGGCAATGGTCTGGGTACTTGCCCTGCTCATCCAAGTGCAGCCTGTTACTTCCGTTTTTGGTGACCAGGCCCACTCCCAGCTGGGTGAGAAGCTTATAGCATGTAGACCCCAATACCTCCTCCAAAGGGGCAACCTGGGGGAATGAGGTCCCTGGGTGGTGTCCTGGGAGCCATGTAACCCTGTTCCACTGAAGTCACTAGAGACCCAAAAGTGAGAGACCTTTAGGACCCTTCCCACAATCGGAGTGAGGCCGGAAGAGCAGAGTGGACCCCAGCTCCAAGATGTCTGAATGAGGATGAGTACTGGTGCCTTCTGGCCTTGCTGCCTGTTGAATCCAGGTAGCATCTGCCACAGACCACTTCCCCCAGAGCAATGGGCTGACTTTACTACACAATCTTGACTTCCCTGGACCCAAGAGAGCTGTGGAATCTGGGCACACTGCTGGGCCCCCACCAATACCAAGGACTTTTGCTACTGGGAAACTTTGAAACATCTCTGTCCAAACAGGACAGTCCAAATGGAAGGCAAGATTTTGCCCCTTTTCCTTCTGCTAAATTGAAATAACATTAAGTGCATGATTGAATTTTAGTACTATTGTATACTGTGATCTCACCTTTTTCTTCATTAGCCCTATTAATGTTCAGGCAAATATGTGGCTCCTGATATGCTTACATTCTTGGGTTCTACCTTTTCCCACCTCTCTTCTTCCTTCTCTCTCTCTCTCTCTCTCTCTCTCACACACACACACACACACACACACACACTCACACTCACACACACACACACACACAATACAGACACACAAGATAGAGATCTGGGAGCCACTTCTGACTTTATCCTCTCAGCCCCTTGTCTATCTACCCTGTGCCCACACAACAATCAGGACCCAAGAAGAGCTTTCTGAATCAATAGCACTCTGTTCTAGGCCCACCCACAATTTTTCTCCTTTGTCTTGGGGTCCTGGATCTATGTGTAAATCCCCACCACAGCCTCTTGTCTCATCTCTGTGCTTCAGCCTCCAGCCAGGGCTTCTGCTCTACCATGTAACCTTCTCATGTCTCCCCCTGCTTGAGGACTCCTCAAGGGTCCCACTGCCCAGCATTGGGAGGGGCTGGGCCAGGCTGTTGTCTGCCTCTGGTACCCCCAACCTGTGTTCTTTGGTCTGTGGACACCTGGACCCCAACCTAGCAAAGGGCTTGTGGTGTGTCATGTTTTCCATGCTCTCTAGCAACCCCTTTCTCCTCAGAACCTGCTCTGATGTCACCTGGTCAAATGAAGTCCTTGATTTCTCTGTGCACTTCCACAGTCCCCTTAACACCTCTGCCACAGTGGTGTTCTCTCTTGTATCATTAGTCTCCCCAACTGTTCTGGGGGGCACTCAAGGATAGAAACTTAGCTTGCTTGTATCTGCTCCTCCAAGCCCAAACAAGCTTGATACCTGGGAGGAAAGCTCAGCACACCATGAATGAATGAATGAATGAATGAATGAATGAATGAATGAGTGAATGAATGAATGAATGAATGAACAAATGAACAAATGGGGCCCCTCTTTACTGAAAAGGCATTATTATGTGATACAGATATTCAAGGGATCTTATTTCTTTGGCCCTCCTGGAAACATGGTAAAGAGGAAAGTCAACCTAAGAAAGCAATGAGGGATGAGGGTAGCCATCTGTCCCTCCATCCATTGGTGCTGAAGTGGCTATAGCACTCCAGATGGGCTGTGTTGCAACAATAGCAACTCAGACTACATTCTGAGTAGCCAAACCACAGGGTCATTATATGGATAAAGAATTCATGGCATGCTGAGTCCATCTCTCCCTTCTGTACCATCCCAGTCATATCCCGAGTGGGCCAGACCAGCCATGGCAAGTGGTGGAGGCACAAAAGACAGGAACAAATGTGAGCAGCAGAGGATGGAGATGGGGCACAGGGCTGGGGTGTGTGTGAGTGGGATGAAGGTAAGTGGCTTGGAGGTCCAGGGGCCCACATCCAAATGTTGCCCAATAGGAACAGGCCATGCCTATGCCAGGATCTGTGTAATTAGAAGAGGAAAGGAATGGTGGCTTTCACCATCGGGATCCTTACTAGATACCTGACATTCCCTCACCCTAGGAAGCAGGGGCCAGGGACCTATCCAGGTAGGAGTGTGAAGAGGTCACCTGCCAGATCCCATAGGTCCTCTCTTTTCAGGGAGGGCTGGAGCACCAGAGGAGAGGACCAGCTCTTCTCCCATCTCACTCTCCTACTTCCCATGTCCCTGAATCTTCCCACATGTTTGTGGGCCTTGGTTATCTACACAGCTTTAGTGCAAGGAGAGGACACAGCTCAAAAAGAAAAAATGATGCAGTCCAAATTACACTGGTGGGCAAGGAAACCTTCTTCTGAAGTCCCCACTCTATGGTGCCCATCTTGCATTTCCTGGCCCCTGAGGATTAATGCCACTTGGCCTAAGGACCTATTTACTGCCTTACTGACCAGGACAGCTGGTGCTAAAATAGCCTCCTAATCCAAGCAGCTTAGAATAGCAAGGGTATCAGAGGCCACTGGCTTCCTGTCTCCTGCCCTAGGAAAACACAGTATGGACAGGGGGAAAAAAATTCAATTTAGTGAATCCCAACCCTCCTCCCAGCATGCACTATCTCCTCATTCCACATTCAATATTGGTTTCCAAAAATTCTTTTCTCCTAAGAAGTGGCACAAATCAAAACACATAGGAAAAGTGGGTTTATTTTCTATAGGGTTTATATCCTGCTATGTGATCTTAGACTTCCTACATGATTTCGACTACAAAAAATCAAAAACATCATGCAAATAGCCAGGATGTGTTAACCATTTTTCTGAAAAGAAGTGGCCTGCAGGGTAGGCAGGGTAGTGCCTGCTACCTCTAAGGGATGCAAGCACCTTCCAAAATAAGGAAGGATGCATGGTTAACCTTGAGACAACTATTGCCTTTCACCTAAAGGAGAATTCTCTTCCTGTGCCCAGAGGAATAGGGCTGTATGGATGAGGTTAGTAGTGCCAGGCCCAGCACCTGGCCTGTTTGAAGACTGGGACCATAATAGAGTTAAGGATGTCCAGCTGGTGATTCCTGCCCCTCCTCATCACCACCATCACTAATATGCTTCCTTAAGTCTATGCATTTCATTTTGACCGCCAGTCCCTGGGTGGCCAAAGACCCAAGACCATGGGAGAGGTAGATGAGAGGACAGAGCCTGTAGAAAAATAGTGGTAAAGACAGCAAGGTAGCATGAGGAGGTGGTATGATGTTAAGGGGCTACCTTCTTAGGTGCAGAGTGCTGGGGAGCTTTCACTGAACTTAGTGGGCAGAAGGGAAATTTCCAAAAGACAAGTTGCATATCAAAGCCAAAGAACTGGAGTGCAGAGAAAATTAAATACGAGGTAGAGAATTTAAGGCATGTGACTATTTTTAGCCAAGAATTATAGGGGAAAATTCATACCTGCTCATGTGATATTTTGTGGCAACACCACCAGCCAACCCTTAAATGGAATAGAATGTGACAGAGAGAGGGCAAAGTCATCATTAAAAGTGACTATTCTCCAGTAGAGAAAAGAGGGCAGGAGAAAAGAGTGAATTAAGACAGGATTCAACTGCCAAGTAGACTTTGGGAACCCAGCCTGGTGACAAATAGTAACTGTCACATTAATAAGCTGCAAACCATCACCTCTATAAGTCATCTTTCAATTTGTCAATTTAAATGTCTGCAAAGCAACTTGCACTTGCCTCAATTTTTACCAAAATAAACTCCACTGTCAAAGTCAATTTTTATCAAACTAAATTCCATCTTAAAAATTGAGATGTTATTTGAGGAGGGAAGATGGCGGCTTGAGAGGAGGAGTCTTGATCCCCCTCTCCAGTGCGCAGGGGAGAATTTGGCCGATCTGAGGAGAAACAGACTAGGAGACCAAGGATATCGCAACATTTATGAAAATAGGGCATCAGAAGTTATCCAGATATTGAATGAACTGACGGTAGGAGACCAGAAGGGACCCGTGTTGGGCGCGGAGGGCGCCCAGGAGGGCCGAGCCGGCCCTGTCCCCAGTCAGGGGTTGGAACCTGCAGAAACGCAGGAGCTGTGCGCACCCACGGGGAACAGTGAGTACCCAGTCTGCCGGACCAGGAGAGGCCTTGTCGTGGGGGTGGAGTCCTTCCCATGGGTGCCCGCGCCCCTAAACAGGGGTGTGTGTGGTTTTAGGGTGGACTGAGACCCCACGGCCCAGCCGGGAACAGGGAAGGTCTTCCGGAGCTGAGACGATCTGGCGCGGGCGCGCGCCCTGCGGGTTTACTCACTCAAACGGAGAACCCAGAAAAAAGCTATTCCCGGGTTCTGGGGTCCGCAGCGGAGGCAAAGGGAAGGGCGCGACCCTTCTCAAACCCCGGAGGGTGCGTCTGGAGACCGGAGGAGAGATGGCGCTTCCCGAGAACGGGGAGCCCACGAGGGGAAGTTCGGGACCCCTCCCAGTCCCGGCCCAGGCACCGTGACCCGGAAGAGAGGCGGGGGCTCAGCTGAGCTTGGAGCCTGTGGTGGCGAAGCTGGGGGAGGGGCGCAACGCCTGGCCACCTCCTCAGCCTGCGCCCTGAGCCCAGACAGAGACAGCAATCGTTTCTGGGGAAAGCTGGTGGCCAGCCCTGAGTCTGACTGAGTTCTGTCTTAGAAAGGGGAAAGGCAGACTCACTGCTCGCTCCTCAGCCTGCTTGCGCTGGCAGGAACAGAAACACCGATTAGGCCAGTCAGAAACCAACAAGAGTTTTGTGTGTGTGTGTGTGTGTTTCTTTTTTGTTTGTTTGTGTTTTAAATTTGCTTTGGTTGTGGGTGTTTCTTTATTTTTTTTCTCTCTCTCTCTCTCAGTGTGTTTTCTTCTTTCTTTCTTTTTTCTTTCTTTCTATTTTTTTCTTTCTTTTCTTTTTTTCCCCTTATCCTGCTAATGTTTGATTGAGTGTATCTTGATTGGTTTATAAAGCAACATTTTATGTAAAAAAAAAAAAAACCTCTCTATATTTTTATATCTCTCAATTCCTTATAATTCTTTTCCATCCATCTTAGTGTT